>PVKB01004422.1:0-143124 GCA_004027205.1 Ctenodactylus gundi | reverse complement strand
CGACGCTGATCTGCTGTACTGTGACTCCACCCTCCCAAGGGCCATCTTCATGGTGGCAGGTGAGTTATTCACCTCTCCAGTCTTTATTTTGAACAAAGTGGAATCAGTTAACCCGGCCTGTGATCAAGGAGACTCTTTGGGTTGTAAGTGACAGAGACCCAACTCAGCAAAACATTCAGAATATTCAAGGCAGACTCTTGGCCCATACAGCAGAAAGGCAAGAGGTTAAGATGGAGCTGGAGTTGTGGAATCTGGGGTGAAGGTGGAGCTAGAATTAAGGATGACTGGCAGCACCAACCCACTCAGTGGCTCCCTTCTGCCTTCTCCTCTGTCCTTCTACATGGTCAGCCTGAATCCCTCATGCTGCAGAACCGACAGCACAGCTAACAGCAGCTCCGAGTTGTGCTCCTGTGGCTCTGTAACCAGGGGAGACAGCGAATGACTGAGTCAGCCCTCCATACGGTGGTGATGCGTATCCAGCAAGATCAAGATGAGATGGGTGGGCTTTCAGAACCTCCCCCTCAGGGCTGTGCTGACCAGGGCCATTCTCAGGCTTGTCTTAGTCACTTTTATGTTGCTGGGACACAGCACCTACTATCTACAGCTTAAGGGAGAAAAGGTTTATCACAGCTCACACTTTTGAGTCCACTGGCAAGAACTAACTGCTCAAGGCATGGTGAGAGGAAGGGGGGGTGGCTAGGAAGAAGCCGGGGTAGGCCACACCCCGGTGATCCCTCACACCCTCGGTGATCCATCCCACTCTCAGTGATCTGCCCCTCCCAACCAGGCCTCACCTCCAAACAGCACGTGAAATCCACAGACGAGCCATAACACCCAAATACACATAGCTTCGGGGCCATTCTAGATCCCAGCCACGACATGTGTAACCCTTAAATGCATGGTGCAGACGTGCCATATGAGAGAAGGTCACAGTGAGAAACTGCATGGGGTTCTGGCTCTGCAACAGGCTCACACTCTCCCTTCCTCGGACAAGCAGTGACCCCCAGGGACAGCGAGCATTTCACACCATCTCCTCCTCTCTCTGAGGTTCATGGTGGTATCTTGGAGACCATAGGGACATCGGGGGCAGTGGAGACAGCCTGGCAGACAGAGGCCTGGAGCAGGGTGCCCCGAGTGCACCCTGTTCTGCTGGGTAGTATCTAGGTGTCCTGAGCCTCCAGAGCTGGTGTCAGAGGCTACAGCCCCACCGTTCCGCACCTGAGTGCTCTAGGCATCCCAGAGCCAAAGACCACCCTCCCGCGTCTGCTTGCTTCCCAGGTGGCCCCTCAGCTCCTTGAGGCATACGCAAGGATCCCCTGACAGGGACAACACCTGCTCACCCCTAAGGAATGAGTGATGTAGCAGAAAGGGCACTGTCAGGGGGTCACACGTGGCCTGCGAGAAAGCCAGCCCACTGCTCTGGCCTCTGTCTCCTTTCTGGAAACAGAGTTTGTTTGTGCTCAGGCCGCACATTCTAAGCACTTGGTAAGTATTAGCTACTACTGTTTTAGTGTCAAGCTAAAACAGGGGCTCAGTGGGGGAAGTGTGCCCCCTGAAGGAGGTGATGCTGTGCCAGTTTGGAAAGGCCTGTTGGTGCAGGGCTCCTCTGGACAGTCCTCTTGCCTCAGCATTCTGCACCTGGGGGAAGTGGGCTGCAGTTCTGTCCATCAAGGCCAGAGCAAGTTGGCCTCACCTGCCTGTTTTTTCCTTCTCCACAGAATGTGCTAGGCGGGGCCGGGGCTATAGCTCAGTGGTTAGAGCATTTGCCTACCATGTGCAAAGACCTGGGTTCGATTCCCCTGAACTACTTAAAAGTCAGGCAGGCATGGTCGCACAGGCCTATAATCTCAGCACTCTGGGGACTGAGGCAGCATGACTGCTATGAATTTGAGACAACCTTGGCCTACATAGTAAGTTCAGGACCAGCCTGGACTATAGAGAGAGAGATCCTGTCTCGAAAAGAAAAGAAAAAGAAAGAGAATTGCTGAGGCCACCATGCCCCTAGGCCCAATATCTTAGGGATCTTAAGTACAGTTCATTAACCAGAGTCTCCAAGACCCCCTGTCAGTCAGGGTCCCCTGGCCACCCTGCCCAGCCCCTGCGGCCCCATGCCTCCTCTAGCTTTGACTATGACCAGAGGCCACAGGGAGAGAACAATGTCCTCATGCTCTGTTCCAGTCAGGTGACTGCTGGCTTTGACAGGAACACAGAGAAATTTTTTCCTTGTTTTGAAAGGCATTTACATTTCTATGACATGTGTATTAATCCTTTTTGCATTGCTGGAGCAAAATACTGGAGGCTGTGTACTGAATAAAGAAAAGAGGTTTATGTAGTTCACAGTTTTGATAGTAAAAAGTCCAAGATACACAAGTGGCAGCCCTGATAAGGCCTCCTTGGCCACCTCACATGGCCAACGGCACCATGGGGACAGGGCACGCAAGACTGAGAGAAGAGGGTGACTGTAAAAAGTCAGATTAACCCCTCTCTCCAGAGCTCACTCCCTGGAGCCAGCACCAACTCCTTCAGAGGGCACGCTTCCCCCACCTGCCAACACTCAGCAGACCCTGCCTCCTCTAGGTCCCTCCACCTCATATCACCAATCTGTAGACCAAGCTCCTTGCACAGAAACCCTCGGGACAGAATGCAAACAGCCCAGCTCTGTCACAGAAACAAAGCACCCACGGGGGATTTGGCTGTGACAGTTAACGTTTCAAGAAATACATCAAGTAAATTAAATGATAGTAATCATCTCTGCTTTTTTTGTTTTGTTTTGCTTTTTTTACTTGTTCATAACATTTGCTAGGGAAAAAATATTTTAGTATTTTAGAAGACAGAAATAAAACTGGCCTACACCTTGAGAGCCTCGTGTCTGCGTTCTGACTGGCTCACTGAGCTGGAATTTTATGTGAGGTATTTAGACTCTTCCACAAGGATCCCTGTACTCTCTGTTCTGTGTATTTCCAAGCGGGAGGGCCACAGCACTTCCTGTTTCCACCCAGCACAGCCCCTCCTCTCCATCTTGCCCCTTTCCATGCCTTACGGCTCAGTTCCCAACTCCTGTCTTTCCTCCCTCCAGATCCCCAGAGGCAAGGGGCACCTGGATAAACACGGGAACACCCCCAAGGCCCTGTCAGGCGACCCCAGGTATCTCAGGGTGGGTTCCGTGGTGCTGGCAGGGTGGTCTCAAGCCAGCTTCTGCCTGCCCTTCCTTCCCCTATGCCTGGGGTGGCCACTTCCCCAGGAGCTGTGAAAATAACACAGGACTGGCCTGCCTCCCTGTCGGCGTCATGCTGGGAGCTACAGTGCCAGGGCATGCCTCCGGCTGGACAGGAGCTCCTGGCTCAGAGCTCCACCTGCCTGCTGGACCACGCTGTGCTCAGAGAGTACCTGAGCCCTAGCAGCCATCATCAAGGAAAAGAGGCTTGCTCTGGGACAGTCGGCCTGGGTCCCCAGGCCTCGCCCCATTCTGGTCTCAGGCGAACCTTCTGACAACTAAGTAGCATCCTGGCCTCCGCCCTCACCCCAGAGGGACCTGCATCTCCACTTCATGAGGAAAACTTGGTCCTGCTGCCCCTGCATGGCCCTGTGCCCTGAGTACAGCGGTGCACAGGTACCAGGAGGCCATAAGAACCCGCCCCACTTCGCCACAGCTGCTGGGGAAGGGAGGGCGTGGCGGAGGGAAGGTCTTCAATTGCCAGCCTAGGGAGAAGGTCAGGGTCCCTGCTCCTAGACAAGCAGCTCCAGTGTATCCCCCAGGTGAGGCCTCCGCTAAGCTTTTCAGCAGATCTGGCAGGGAAGGTCCATGGCCACCCAGGTAGAGGTCATGGATGACATTTCTGCAGATGTAACCCGGCAACTGTGCAGGGCAAGGGAAGGTGACCAAGGGCACTGTTAGCAAAATACTCGTGGGCTCCTATTGCCCAATAAATCATCCCCGATGGCTTTCCTTCAGCAATGGGCACTGAGGACACCAGGGAGCTGTCATGTGCCCAGATGCTCCACGAACCCTACTCCCCGGGGCTGCACAGACAGCCCTGCAGGGAAGGCTGGTGTTCACTGTCACAGAGCTGGAGAACTGGGCCTTTCTAGCGGACTTGGAGTTGGGTCTAATGGCATAGGCCCCTAATTCCAGCACTCTGGAGGCTGAGGCAGGAAGATCACAAATTTGCGCTCAGCCTGAGCAATTTAGCAACTTAGTGAGACCCTGTCTCAAAACAAAAAATGAATATGGGCTGGGGATGTAACTCAGTGTAAAGGCCTTGGGCTCTGTCCTTAGTACCATGGTGGGGGCAGGGGGGACTTGGGACAGAGGGAAAAGGCCTCTGGGCAGGTATGTGATATGAAAAACGGATGGGCACAGAGCAGACAGCAGCCACAGAGACCGACAAGGCCTGGAGCCCATCTCTGTGCATGCTGTGGCCTCCACACTGCACAGTGTCCTCCTGTTCAGGGCCTCAGCTCCCTGCGGCCCAAAGGGGGTTATCGCCTGAGGGAATAGCCCTGGATTCACTTGGGAGCTTGTTAGACACACAATTCAGGGCCCACCCACAAATACTGAAGCAGAATCTATGTTCTAGCACGATCCTCAAAGCCTGGGAAGTGCTGCTGCAGCCAACCAGAGTCCTGTCCCCAGCCACCATCTCCCCAGGACATCTCCACCTCCCCCGTGCCCGTCTGCATACCATGAACTGGCAATGCTACCTCTGGGAAGCCCTAGGAACCTCCTTGGCCTGTGGACAAAGAGGACAGCTTTGTTGAGGATCTGGGACCACAGGTCTAGACATACTCATTTCGTAAAGACAAAAGACATCTTGTTCGTATCTGCATAATCACGGGGGAGCTGGTAAGATCTACCCTCCAGCTGCTGCAGCTCTGTCTCTTCTATCAGTCCTGGGATTGAACCCCCGAGCACCTACCAACGGAGCCACAGCCTCAGTCCTTATTCCTTTTCATCTGGAGACAGGATCTTGCTAAATTGGCCCCGCTGGCCTTGAACTCGCTATCCTCCTGCCTCAGCCTCCTGAGTAGCAGGGACTATAGCTATGGACCCCATATCAGGCTACTTCTGTTATGTTATAAGCCCTTCTTATTCATCTTTTATGGCAGCTGTGACAGATTATCACAAAGTTCATGGCTTTCACCAGCACCGATTCATCACCCCACCGTCTGAAGGTCACAAGTCCGAAACGGTCCCACTGGGCTATGATGGAGGCGTGAGCAGGGCCGCGCCCTTCCCGGAGGCCGCGGGAGAGAAGCATCACTCTTCCTTTCCTGGAGGCTCCTGCGGCCCTGGGCTCCCACTCCCCTGTCTGCAAGGCCGGCTGCAGCCCCCCAAGACTTCCTCAGGTCCTATTTCTCTTATCTTGCTCCAGTTGCTCCGTCTCCTCTGACTTACTTTCCAGCTTCCGTGTCCTTGTGAGGACCCTGGGACCACACCTGCACCACCTGGGTAACTCGGGCCAACATGTTCAACGAGGGGCCAGCTCATCAGCGACTTTATTCCCACCTCCATCCTTCACTTCCCTTGCCACCTGCAGAGCGTATTCACGGCTCTGGGGTTAGGAAGTGACCGTCTTTGGGGACCATTATTCTGCCTTCCCACCCTCCTTATGTCCGCCTGGTTGCCTCGGACATTTCTACCCAGTTTAAAATGCGACGGGACAAGGGTGACTTGCCTTCCTCTGGGGCTTGCCCTGTGATCACATCTGGGCAATTCTACCAGCTAGCGAGATGCCTCATAAGCAATAAACCTAGACATTCAGCGAGCCAAAATATATTGAGTGCCTGCTGTATGCCAAGAGCTCTGCTAGGCATTAGGGGTGGTACAAACTGGGGCACCTAGTGCCTTCTCAGGAGCTTACAAGGTACTAAAGCAGCGGTCCCCAATACTTTGACACCAAGCTGAGGGCCATTCTCCCACGAAGGTGGTACTGGCTGTGCGGCAGGCTGTTGGAGGGCAGCTTTGAAATGGCAAGCAGTAGCTCAGGAAAAGGAGGCGCCAAGCTCCACCTCCTGTCAATTAACAGCAGCATTAGAACCTGATAGGAGCGCACTGATAGGAGGTGGAGCTTAGCACACCACGCACTTCCGGCCCTCAGCTCATCTGTGGCTAAAGCCCAGAACCTGAAGGCAGGCTGCCAACCAGGTCCAGGACCAGCTGCAGCCCAGGGGTTGGGAACCCCGGTACTAGAGGAAATGATCTATCCATAGAACGCAACTGCAAAGCCTGAAGGGGACAGGTAAGCAAGAAGAAAAGTGTCATAAGTGTCACTTGCTCTGTCCACATTCTGAAGGGTGATCTGAGACCCGAGAGGGTCATGGTGAAGAGATAGGCCCAGCTCAATTCTAGCTCTGCATCTGCAACTATTTTTTCTGGTACATGCAATCAAACTCAGGGCCTTTATGCTGAGCTACATCCTCACCTCTCTTTTCTGTTAATATTTGATTTTGAGACAGTCACTAAGTTGCCTGCACTGGGCTTGAACTTGTGATCCTCATGCATCAGCCTGTTAGAGAAATGAGATTAAAGGCCTGTGTCCCCTCACACCTGGCTACGGTTGTAACTTTTAAAAATCATACGTGTGTACGAGGAAGTGTAACCAGTTCCACACACATCTTTCCCTTCTCCCACCCTATCTCCATCTCACGGAGCAGAGGTAACTGGTCCTATTAGAAAAAGGTGCGTGTGTGTGTTTGTGTGTGTGAAAGAGACAGAGAAAAAGTCAGAGGGGGGGGGAGAGAGAGAGAGAGAGAGAGAGAGAGAGAGAGAGAGAGAGAGAGTTCTCCTTCCAGATAGGTGAAATGTTTCTAGATACCCTGTGACTACTTTTTCTACACAGTGAATCCATTTTATTATACCCTTTGCAGCTCTTCTCTGAGCAAACTGAAGATGTGTTGCTAGGTCGTACATTGTGTATTTGTGAGTTTCTAAGGCAAATCTCAAAGAACGGAACAGCTGTATCCAAGGATATGACCCATCTTTACACTGACACACACTGTACTGTTGCCATCCAAATGCGCAAGGCTTATTTTCTCTCCCACAGACTTGTGATGAGCTGGGATCCCTTTCCATCCTGCCAGTGCTGCGTGGTATCCTTTTTTCCTGTAGACTACCAATCTGACAGGTGGAAAGGGGTTATCTCAGGGGGATTTGAATTGCATGTCTTTAAAGATGAGTTGAGTGTGATAATTTTTTTTCCTGCCTGTGTTTTCCAACTTTGAACCATCTGGGATTTATTTCGTCATGAGAATAGAACTTTGTATTTTCCAAGCAGTAGCACTAGTTATTAAATCATTCACAATCTCCACAGTGATCTGAAATGTTGCCCTGCTCCAAGCTAATTAATTTTTTTTTTTTGAGACAGGGTCTTGCTCTGTGCTCCAGGCTGGTCCTGAACTCATGGCAACCCTCCTGCCTCAGCTTTCCAAGTGCTGGGATTACAGGTGTGCACCACCTCACCTGGCTTATGTGGTGCAGAAGAATCAAACCAAGGGCCCCACACTTCCCACGCAAGTGCTTTGATCACCGAGATGTGCCCTCAGCACCCCTGCCATCATTTTAAACATGAAAAGAAGCCACCTAACCCAAACCTCATACCACCCACAAGATTAATTCTGAATGGATGACAGGCTTTAAAGTATGAAATTCCTGAAGGTGACAGAGGGGCTGTCTTCAGTACTAGGCAAAGCAAAGATTTTTGAGTGTGGCACCAAAATTACAGTCTATAAAAATTAATAAACTGAACCTTACCAAAATTAAAACTTTTGGCTGTGAAAAGCAGTGAAAACACATCCTATAGATACCTTTGGAGGGACACCCTTTGAATGTCCCCTTTGGAGGGACACTCATCCAAACCTTTGAATGACTGTTCACAGCACTTTTATTCATTACAGAAAAAGGCTATAAACAACCTGAAGGTCCTTTAAGGAGGACAGAGCTGAACAAATACTAGGAGATCCATTCAATGGAAATCTATTCAGCAAGAAGAAAGAGGATGAATTATTAATAAACACAGTAACCTGAGTTTTGTGTTATGCTTAGAAAAGAAAGCCAGTCCCCAAAGATTACGTAATGTATTATATATTAGACTATCTACATAACATTTTCTGAATGCTAAGACTGGTGGTCTGAATGGACAGAAGGGGCCAGGAATGCAAACACAAAGAGGAGGCTCCCAGGAGTTCTTGTGTGGCTATGAAACAATTCTGTGCCTTGACTGTGATACTGTGATGGTTACACAGATGTGTACCTGCAGCACAATTACAGAGGGGCACACACACACTCGTGCAAATGAATGCATAAATGCAGCTTTTTTCTTTTTTTGAGACAGGGTCTCACTTTGTAATCCAGGCTGGTCTGAATGCAGGTTTTTAAATGGTAAAAAATAAAATGAAATATGTAATCAATGTACTAATGAACACCTTTTTTCTTTTTTTTTTCCTTTTTTTGTAGTAATACTCAAGATTCTGGAAAGTGAATCCAGGTCCTTTTCATTGAGTTACATCTCCAGTTTTTAAATTTTTTTAAAATTTTTGAGATAATTTTCATTAAGTTGTCAGGCTGGGCTTGACCTTGCAATTCTTCTGACCCAGCTTCTTTAATATTGCCCTACAATTATGTACAGTGCCACTCTGGGCAGCACTGGAGGTGTGTCTTTGCAAATTCCTGTGAATTTACAACTATTTTGCAAGAAAAAAAAAATCAATTTAAAGGAAGAGGAGAGAGAAGGAAGGCAGCTTTGCAAAGACCTTCCCTCTGTACTGGGTAGTTCTCCTTGGCCTGTGCTGTCTCTTCAGCACTCTTAATCTGCCGCTGCCCACCCGCTCCCCCATGTATCCTTTTGAAAAGATGCCAGTGGGATGGAAGGTGCCTTAGACCAGGACAGACACAAAAGTTGCATGAAAGTCGTTCCCGGAATACCAGCATGCCTCTTGTGGATTCACCGAGTGTTCCAGTTGTAATCCACAGGCTTTGTTTATCAACGTGTGTGCCACTGTTTCTGGAAACGTTGCAGGTCTGTCGCCTACGCTCTGTGCCCACACAACTTCAGGGTGTATTCTCGCGCACAATCACAGCAGAGTTCAATTCCAATCAGTCAACGCCGATTCAACACTTGGATCTTTCTTCCCTGTTGACTGAGGTCGGTGGTCTCCTGAGTATGGACTGAGAACGGAGCCCAGGCCCAGGCCAGAGGCGGCTACTGCGCCTTGCCGCTCCACCCAAGAGCCTTGGACTGAATCCAGCTGGCTTAGCAACTGATCGCTCCTCCCAGCAGACACCCGGGTTCTCGCCTATACTGTGGCAACTGCCCTGCTCTTCGGCCCTTTGTGAGTCTGCAGGAACTGAGTGGAGTGTCATTATTTCTGTAAAACGTCTCCACCTCTTGTGAGTTGCGGCCCCGAGACGGCTTTTGCTTTCTCAGCCAGCGTGGGAAAACGGCTCAGGGAGGAGCGAGGGGAGCCAGAGGAGGGCGGCGCCAGGCGAGGACCCCCGGTGCAGCCAATTAGCGGAGGGGTTCCCGCGGCCAATGGGAAGGCGGCGCGGCTCCCCGCGGCCAATGGGGAGGCGGCGCGGCGCGCTCCCGGCGGGTATAAGACCGCGCGGGCGGCAGAAAGCGAAAGCGGTGCGTGCGGCACAGCGGCGGGGCGCAGAGATGCTCCGGGCTCCTGAGCCGCGGCCCGGGGAAGCGGACGCACCGGCGGCCGGCGGCAGCGCCCGGGCCGTGCCACCCACCCAGTCCAAGCCGCTCACGTCCTTCCTCATCCAGGACATCCTGCGGGCCGGCGCCCCGCAGCTCCCGCGCTTGCCCGAGCCGGCGCCGGAGCCCGGAGGAGGAGGAGGAGGCCGCGCCGGGGCCCCGGAGGAGTCCGAGACGCCCGCCGCGCCGGAGCCAGGTGAGGCGGCGAGGGCCCAGGCGGACCTCCCGGAGCCCGGGGCGCAGGGATGGAGGCTCCGCGAGAACAGGGGCGGACCCCGCTGTCCCCCAGCCGGGGTCGCGCCGCGGGGACCGACCCTGAGCCCCAGCGCGCATCAGCGCACGGTCCGACCGCGGCTTGCCTCGCGGGGCGCATGTCCTCGGCCCCAGCTGCAAACCTGGTGCTTAGGAACAATAACTTAGGAGAATCCATAACCCAGAGTTAGGCCAGCAGAGGCCCCCACTCCTTTGACCCGTAAAACAGGCCATCTTGGAGTCCTTTGGGCCGTCGGGACAAAGCACAGCGGGGACGAGTAGAGTGGGCCCACTTTCCCCTTCGCTACCGAGGCGGCAGGCTAGCTCCCCAGGAACGAGGAACGGAGGGCCTGCCACGGGCCTGCCACAGCCCTGCCGCCGCTTTGTGGCAGGAGCCCTGCCTTGCCCACCTGGTCTTCTTCGCCTTCCTACTCCCGCCTTCCTTCAGCACACGTCTCCAGAATCCCTATTTTAACTGTACTCCGCCATTTAGCAGAAAGTCTGACCACTAAACGCCCGTAATTTCAGGCCCCTGCAGGCCTATATTCCTGCCACTGTGGTTGGCTGAAGCAGGAAGATTGTGAGTTTGAGCCCAGAATAAGCAATTTAGTGAGATCCTGTCTCATAACAACGGGGAGGCGGGCACTGGAGACGTAGCAGTGTGTGAGGGCCCTGGGCTTGATCCTAGGTAGGGAAAAAAGAAAGAAAATGCAAAATGTACAGATTTATCCACTGCTGCCATGGAAGAGTGCCTTCGTCATGTGGAAAAAGAGAAACGTATCCGAGATACAGTGGCTGTTTGTTCGCTCTCAGCCGAGATAAGGGTGGGTGAATTCTTTGCTAACATGTAACTCTTGCTTCCCCTTCTCGGCTCTCCTTTCTAGATAGGGCCTTGGAGACATATCTGTTGGACTGTGACCGGGGTCCTGCGACCTTACAGTGCCTTGCCCAGGCCCCCAGGCGGCCGCAGAAGCGCTCCCGCGCAGCCTTCTCTCACACCCAGGTCATAGAGCTAGAGAGGAAATTCAGCCACCAGAAGTACCTGTCAGCCCCAGAAAGAGCCCGCCTGGCCGAGAACCTCAGGCTCACCGAGACCCAGGTGAAGATATGGTTCCAGAACAGGCGCTACAAGACTAAGCGGAAGCAGCTGGCCTCAGAGCCTGGCGAGCCGCAGAGGGGCCCCTCGCTGCCAGCCCTGAAGGAGGGCAGCTGGTCCCGCAACTCCCCGGTATCCGTGTACAGCAGCTACCCCTGCTACCCCTACCTGTACTGTCTAGGCAGCTGGAACCCTGCCTTCTGGTAACCACAGCTCAGAGGACAGCCATGAAAGGTCTCTGGATGGCAGGAGGGGCTGAGGTTAGGGACTGCTGGCAGCAAGAGGTGCACAGGTCAGGACTGCTGGAGGCAGGAGAGCAGAGCTTGGATTCTTCCCTGGCTAGCCAGCCACTATTTTAATATCTCAGTAGTCCCCCCAGAGCATACGGAAGGTCATTGTCACTTCTAGCTTCCTGTTCAGAGGCAGAGAGTCAAGCGCTGTTTCCAGCACTTGGCGTGACTTTGGGTGAGCTGTCTGCATCGCTCCGGAAGATCCCGCTGCTGTACCTGGACCTGGAAAGAGCCAGCCTAAGGGGAGCACGGACAGCCAAGATGAGGATGTCACCTGCCAAATTAGACTCGCGTTCAGAAGCCTCCTGTTGGCCTAGGAGTATGGCCAAGGTTTCTCTATGTCCCTGTAAAAATGAGCGCAAACAAGGGTTTCAAAGGCTAAGCCCTCCTGCTCTGGGCTGGCTGGCATGGGACGTGGGAGGAGGGGGTGATGGCTATCAGCGAGCGGGGTGTTCCTCTTCCAATAGTTTGCCACTTGACGACTTTACAGGGTGGCCTCACAGAACAAGATGCATTCACTGTGGATTTTAAGACAAGCTGAATAAACAGGACTGGACTGCAAGGGGTGGGGCTGTGTCACACTTGTCCAGGGCAGGGGCCTTCAAGAGGCCAGGGGTGGTCTCTGTGCCCCACGCTACAGCCATTGTCTTATTAGCTGAGAGACCTCTGCCAACCCTTTCTGCTCTTGCTGAAGAAATTCACAATCAGAGGTTCTTGAAATTTTCAGGCTAGAATTTGTATGACAGAGGTGGCATGGTTTATTTTTATAAGGTTATTCTGTCATTCATTTTCTTTTCTTTCTTTTCTTTCTTTTCTTCTTTTTTTCTCTTACAGCAAAAATCCACGGGAGGACTTGGAGGGCTTCCTTTCAGTCCACACTTTTAGTCTGCTACACCTAACTTTTGTCTTCCTTATTTAGCTAGTCCAAGATCTTTTGTCTCTTTCTGTTTCTCCTCTCTCTCTCTCTCTCTCTCTCTCTCTCTCTCTCTCTCTCTTTCTCTGTCCCTCCCCCAACAAAACTTATCATTCTTGGGTTTAAAAAAAGCAGAAGAGCAGCTTCTTAATTTGCCAAAAGAGATACATTTTTTCAAAGTAGGAACTTACTTTTTTTTTTCCTTAAAATATATACAGCATTAAATCCCAAATCCTGTTTAAAGACCTGACAGGTCACGAAGGTCATGGCTATTTTTATAGGACTTTCTGATGGCTCCATGTCACCGTGTAACATCTGATAGCTCTGGAAGGTTGCTGCAGGAACAGAGTGGGGGGTGGGTAAGAGCCTCACCTAGAAGGAGGGACACAATTTGGAGTGAGGGCCAGGCATCAAGGGGAACGGGGAGTGGTCTCCTGGGCAGGGCGTGAGGCAGCCCAGGCCCTGAGCAAGTGCATGAGCTCATGGACGTTGTAGGAAAAGGCTCAGAAAAAGAAGAAACGTGTTTTTGAAGTTCATCCGATTGACCTTTGTCCTCAGGGCAAAACTTTGGCCCAGTAGTGTGAAAACTATATTGAATGCCTATAGTGGGTCCCTAAATGGGTCACCTGACTTCAGAGAGAATGACCAGTGAGCAGAAGGGAAAGCTGGCTTCCCTTCCACTTCTGTCATTATCTCGGGACCGAGTAGAGGGGAGACAACGGGAGAAATAACATGTCTCTTACCCAGGTCCCCTGTCTCAGTCCCACTATGTAATTCTGTCCACTGAGACACCGCCCACTTTTCGTGCTCTCCTAACAAAAGGGCCAGTTTACTGTTGGTGGCAGAATCTGCCAAGACAGGCGGGAGGATTTGGCTGGTTTCACCCTGTTTTCCCACAGTGTGAGATGCCCACCGAAATGCTGTTCAAGGCCAACGGCTGGGCTGGGCAGCACACTGGCGGGGCATCTCAAGTGCCTCCCTACCCAGCACCCTCTCCCCACCCTCAGAATCCAAGTCTTTCAGCTTGAACTTCTGCAAGGACTCAACACTTTCTGTCATCTATTCTGTGTTGCATGTATTTTTTGTCATTTAAACTGTTTGGCTTATGAATCTCCCTCGCTTCCTCCTCCCACGGAAGCCGGTCATTCGCCTGCATCTGTACAAGCAGAAAACCACTGAAAGGACTAATCAGTCGGCCTCCAGCAGGTGACCAGGATGGGGCCTGGAACCATGTTACCTGTTTCTATCCTCTTTAGTGAATTGGCTAGCAAACCCAACTGCGATCTGTAATATAAAAGTCTGTGACTTGAAGTTTACTGAAGTGTCCCTATCCAGCTTTATTTTTTCTATGTATTTTTTCGCAACAGATGAGCATTTTAAGAATAAAGTCTATGTCTTTATTAGACATGCCTGTGTGTGATTTTCACTAAAGACTGCATGCTATTTAATGTACCTATTTCTGGTCACTGTGTTCTCTTACCTTCAACCTACTGGACAAACCTACAGCCACCAGGGCTCCAAAAGCAATAGCTTAGCTTGTGGAAGCTGAGGGTGACTCCTCCAGAGATGGACTTCCCTCCTTCCTCGGAAATGGAGGGAGGGAAGTGACATTTTTCTGTTCACTTTAGTAGGCACCTGCTTCAGCCCCAGGATACCTGATGTTTAAATAAAGATCACTGAGTATTTGCTTATGTTTCTGGAAGACCCTAAAGGTCACATGGAGATCACAGCAATTCTTCACTTGTAAATGAGTGTACCTCACTGTGGCCTCCCTGGCCCTGTCTCCCCTGTGTCTCCCTAAAATTCACCAGAGAGAGAATGAGAGAAAAGAGAGAAGAAAATAAGATTTGTTATTGTATTAAAATGTATAAGGAACACATGACCCTGCACTTAAGCATTCACTCAAGCCCACAAATGGAATGCCTTGCGCACCTGATTACCTGGGAGGATTGCTGGTTTTCCCTCCCACGTCCCTCTTAAAGGAAATAGAAGCTTAAAGAATAAGGTGCTTACTTTAGGTAAACCATATTATAATTTCAAAGTGTGCTCTAATCCTTTAAGTAGACTGTACACACAGGCGGGGCTTCTCGTAGCATGCTCACATCATGAGGTTTAACTCTGCACAAGCCCAGAGCCAAGCCTCCTCCCCTCCCCTGCAAGGCCATTAGCTCTCCAATTACAGAAGCTCTCGCAGTAAATTAACAGATGTGGATTTTGCAGGGGAGGGAGGCATTTAAAAGTAAGTAATCCAGGAAATTAAACAAGAGTCCCTCATTTCATAGGAAAATCCTCTCTGCTTTCTATGTGCTGTCTCCTTTCCATTGTAGCCTAATTTCTCTGCCCATCTCATGCCATCTTCTCTCAGCAAGTCCCCTGGGGACTCATGCTACACACTCATGCTACATGGAATATTGGAGAGGGGGCCACTCGGCTACATCCTGAGGCCACTTTTTAAATTAAAATTTTTTTTTGAGGCCAAATCTCTCCAATTTGCTAAGTTGGGCCAGACTGGGCTCAAATGAGAGATCCTTCTGCCTCAGAATGCTGGGCTCACAGGCCTGTAATCTACCATTCAAGTTACTTCCAGTATAAGTTTCAAGTGCTACTGAGTTTTGTCACTCTCGGGAGTGCTGGTCCTCCACAGGGATCCCCCAGGTTGCCAGAAAAAATAAATGCCAGAGACTCATACCTACAAGAATATTTTCCTTCTAACCACAAAACAAATCATTTTTCTTGGAGGATGTTAATGTCACACAGCTCAGAGCCAACTTCAGAGAAAACAGTGGTCATAAAGAGAAAATCATAGCTTGGGTGTCCTCGAAACAGATCCTGTGACAGGTGCACACAGCACCTTTATTGAGAAGCTCACATGAAAGGAAGTGAGGGAGGCAAGGTTGAGGGGTCAAAACTGACCCATAGTATGGCCCAGCTGTGGCCTCTCACCCAATGCTTCAGGCAGCCCCCAGATCAGTGTGTCCATGGGGAGAGGAGACGGCAGGGAGCACTTGACCTCAGCAACTGAAAGTGGGAGTGTCTTGGGCAATGAAGTTTATGCAGAGGATGGTGGCCATCAAGGGACACAGTAAGAAGTCATTGCACTAGTGCTCCCACTGGTGTGAGAGTGGTGTCAACCCCACTTGGGGAGACTGTGGAATCCATGATAAGATGCCGACAGCATCCTCTCCCTGGTCACTCTCAGGGCCACAGTCACCACCATTTTTTATTTTATTTATTTATTTATTTATTTATTTATTTAATTTTATTTTATTTTTTTTACTTTGAGGAAATCTAACCAGAGAGGACCATTACAGCAGGTCTGGAGCTGAGTTCTGCGCTCAGACACCCAGGCTCTGCTCCTCCCAGGGCCATCGTGAATGTGTCACCCAGGCATGTTTTTCAAAGCAGAGAGTTATTTACTGCTCAAGAGAAAGGGCAGCATGGAGAGACCTGGGCTGTGAAGTCTCCTAGTTTAGCCATGGGCTTGGCATTCCTGTAGACTTTCCCAGGCAGGGCAGCCTGTGGAAAGGCTGATTTAAGGTCTGCTAGGACAGGAGAAGAAGCCCAGCTCCCATGGTGTCCTCTCGTCACCTCTGCATAGCCTCCAGCCTGGCCTTGACATCTTGCTGGAGATACCAGGTAGGGCCTTGATTTGTAGCCCGAGCTTGTGTTGGCTCCAGTTTGGTGTTTAGAATATAGACTTAGTCAATATTCACTGAGTAGCCTCTTCAACATGGGGAATCTCCACCTTTTTCCAGCTCATTCTTGAACAGAGTCCTTATTTGTGAAATAACGGGTTAGAAAGAAAATGGAGAAGCAGAAATAAGTACTGCTTTGTCACTGCAATGACTCTGAGATGCTGTGGTTTGGATATGGTTTGTCCCCCAAAAGACTGAACGGCTGGAAGAAGCTTGGCCCCTCTGTGGTGTTAAGGTATAAGGTAGTGGAACTGCTAGGAGGTGGAGCCTAGCAGCCCGCATCCTCCCCCTGCTCCCCCAGAAATACTGCCTCACAGGAGCCGGTCAGGTCTCACCAAGCTGGGTTAGTTCCTAGGAGAATAGGCTGGTATAAAGGAGCAAGTCGGCCCCTCCCTGTTCTCCTTGTTACTGTACTACCTTGTGGTATCTTCTTGTGTCCCTGCCACGTGGTCCCATTTGCCATGAGTCCCTCACCAGAAGGAAAAGCTAGCAGCACACTCTTGGGCCTCCAAAACTGTACACTTAAAATAAACCTCTTTGCTTTACAAAGTACCCAGCTTCGGGTATTTTGTTGTAGCAACCCCAAAAGACTAAGACAATCCCTAGAGAAATGCATGATGGCGCTGACTTTTCTCTCTTAAAGGAGGAAGAACAGCAATGTTAGCCTCAAATGCCAGGAGTGCACACTTTCTCAAGGTGCCCCTGAGCCCCAGTACACAAGAGCACCTCCAGGGAGTCTTTAGAAAAACAGACAACAGCCCAGGAACATTAAACACTCACCATCACATGATTCCTGGAAGTAGAGCTCAGGCACCAGTATTTTCATACTAATGTCTGTGGTTAAGAACCACTTGCTTAGCCTCTTCCAGCAGATCTGCATCCTTGGCCTCTCAGCCTCAGTGTACCACAATGGGGGAACGACTTCTAGGTGCAAGCCACAAGGTGAGTGGGGAGCTGAGAACATCACCCCCAACTCTGCCTTCCGTGCTCTTTCTTCTCACAGACAACAAATACGCATCTTTTCTCTCTTTCTTCCCGAATCCCTTCCCAATCATCCAAAGGCCCTGTGCTACCCAGGAAAGCCCAGCTCCTGCCAGAGTACACCTCACTCAAAGTTGAAAGGACCAGTCCACACTGGTGCTTTGCCAACCTAGTGATGGAGATGTGTGTATCATATCACCTACCTCCAGTGGACTGACAATACACTTGCTCTTAAACTGCCTCAAGGAAAAGAAAATTCCACCGTCCCCAACCTCCGACTGCCTGGAGCCCCAGGCCTCTTTGTGCATTGCTGGGAATGGCAGGGACCTCTTAAAGCTGTCAATTAGTGCGGTTCTTCCACCACAACTCATCTATCAGGATTCAATCCTGCCCTCCCACTGACACAACATGGACGCTTCCTTCTGCTAAATCAGCAATGTTAGCCTCAAATGCCAGCAATGCCCACTTTCTCAGGGTGCCCCTTAGGCCCAGTACACAAGAGCATCTCCAGGCAGTCTTTAGAAAAACAGACAAACTTCTATGAAGAAGCGTGTGTGCGGAGCTGTGTGAGGGTGGAGATGGTTTAAGGATGGAAGGAACAGGCCTGGGGCCACTGGGTATTTGACTGAAATTTGCATGCAGAGTTGCGCATGAAGGGCAGCCCAAAGCCAGGAAAGCTTCCACTTGACCTTAGCAGCACGTGAAAGGGGAGGGAGGGATGGGCTCTTTGGGGGAGTCTCTTATGAAGATGAACACAGGGGAACGTTTCAGGGAGGAACCTGGCTGTGGGAAGGGGTGGCCTCTTCTCATGGAAAAGTTTGGAATGTCTCTCTGACTCCACGCTAGGAATCTGTTTACATTTGGATCCTGGATGATTTTTTCCCCCTCTTCAAGGAAGATGAAGCCATCTAAGGCTCTGCTGGGCAGGGCCTGTGGCTTGCAGACCTGGATGGTGACGTGTCCGCGGGTTAGGAGGACCCCTAGAGTACAAACGCACATGCAGGTACATCTCAGTGTGAGCAGAGTGCCAGGCCCAGCTACCACCTTCTTCGTTTTTAATGATACAATGAAAAAAATTTGAAGAGGGTTTTCATACTTATCTACATTAACTACTACATATTTTATATTATATAGGCATCCCAACACAATTCCTCTTTAATCAAAGAAAAAAAAAGTTCAAAAAACCCAGCAGACTACAGGTTGGATAATTCTGGCATCTTCTTGTGAAGGAAAAAACCCCGACTCAGTGGAGATACCAGCACGATATACCCACGGAACTCACTTAGAAAAAGGTGAGATACCTAGCGGGGCTGTGGCTGCCTTCAGTTTCCCCCAAGGAAATGAGCCACCTGGCAGGGGAGTGAAGTGCGGGGCCCAGGTGAGTCCTCTGGCCCAGAGTTGCTGTCCTCAGTTCCTCTGAGCCGGCTCAATGACATGAGGACAGAGAGAGGGAGGAGGAATGACATAGAGACCAAAGCAAGAGGCCAGCCAGACGGTAGTTTTCCACAGGCCGGGCCACGGACACGTCTTTGTGTATGTGGGAGCTCACGACTCCCTCCTTCCTCAGCTCCTGACTGACCCCAGAGCAGAAAACCACCCCCATGTCCCTGAGATTAGGTTTTATTACTGAGACAGACTGGGGACACGTCAACTTTGGCTTCAGGAAAGAATAAAAGCTGGACCAGGATCTGAGGAAAGGTGTTCTCATTACAGACTGAATAGGTTTTATAAGATCCTGTGTGGGAACCCGCGCCAGGGGCAGGATGGGCTCACAAGCACATCAGGCCAGCTGCGCACACAAAAGCAGCTCACAGGAGTGAGTATAAGATCCAGAATACACTGGGAGGCCATGGAAATGACTCAAAAAGAGCTAGTTGGAGCCAGATCCAGAGGTGCCAGCCTATATTTCTAGCACTCTGGGAGGCTGAGGCAGGAGGACAGCAAGTTTGAGCCCAGCCTGGGCAACATAGCGACTTAGCAAGAAGCTGCCTCAAAATCAAAACTAAAAAAATGGCCTGGGGATGCAGCTCAGTGTGAAGGCCCTGAGTTCAAATCCCTGTACCACAAAAAAGAGCTAGTCGGCCATAAGCCCCTATAAACCAAAAATAATTTGGTCTTGAACAGCAACCAAAAGTGTATGATGTCCAAACAGTAGAGCTGCATGTCTTCTCCCTCTCTGCACTGAACAGACAGACACTGAGAAGATATGTGGAAGAAAGTGAGGAATTAAAGAAGGAAGGAAGGAGAAAGAGAAGAGTTCAGGCCACACCTGGAATGATAGGCTCAGTTCTAGAGAAAGTCTACCAAGTTCAAAAGAGCTTAATGGTTGTTTGAAAGTGTCACACGAAGAAAAGCCACCCAAGAAACTAGGCATGCTTACCCTGGAAAAAGGAAGTCAGGGCCAGAGGTAGAGGAGGGAAGAGGACTAACTTTCTATCTGTTGTCCTGGGCAGGTCCTCAAGGTGACACGGGCATCACATCAACAATGGGCGAAGACGCTTTAGGCCGATGTGGTATCTCTGTCATCGGGAAGGTTCCTTGAAAGTGACAATGACTACATGGGAAGGTCGAGAGAAGGGTGGCCTTGCATGGTGTCCCTGTGAGATCCTTGCCAGCCCTCAGATTCCACCATTCTAGAGAGAGCTATTTGTTATAACCCAGAGGTTCTCAACCCCTGGGCCGAGGACTAGTACTGGTCAGTAACTTTGGGAGGACCTGGGTCAGGTGAAGAGGGAGCGAAGCACCTGCTCTTGTTGGTGTGCTCCTATCAGGTTCTAATGCAGCTGCTGATTGACAGGAGGCAGAGCTTCACTCCCATCTCCCCTCTGGCTGCTACTCCCATTTCAAAGCAGTCTTCCACCAACCTACTGCAGAACAAGTACACCCTCTCCCCCCACCCCCACCACACACACACACCTTGTCCTTGAGAGAACAGTCTTCAACCAGGCCAGTTCCTGATGTCAGAGGCTGGGGACCACTGCACTCCAATCCATCCTACACACCTACCCCCTGTAGATGAGGTCAAATTGCCCCAGCCTCTCTGGGTTTCAGCTACCCCTCTGTTAAATGGAGAAATTGATCCTTCCCTGGTGAGTGGAATGCAGTCGGCTCTACAGGCCCCATCTCTGGTTCCTAATAGAAACAAGCCATGATGAAAGGGAAGATGGAGACCTGCTGACTGGTTGGTGATAGCTGCTCACTGACACCGGAAATTTTACCCTTCAAGCTTCCTTCTCAAACCTTAACAACTCATCCATCCCCAGTTAAAATACAAATATTCCTGAGGGAAGTAATGAGTTTTACATAATGCATCACTTATCCTTAACAGGAATAAGTTTGTTAATTTCAACAGACATGGGACATAAAAAATGAATCAGAAAAGAAAGGAAAAAGCACAAGAAAGAAGGCTGAAGGCTTGAGAGGAAAATAACTATAAATTCTTATTTCTAAACTTCACTCAAGTTTAACCCTGCTCATAAGCCAAATAATTCTGATTGCCTTGTGTGAGACAGTTTTACACTCTAGGCTAAACTCTTGCATTTGTCTCCTGGCAGCTTTCTGACATTACATCTCAGAATGTGTCTTGTTCTCTGACAAATGAATATCCAGAGAAGTCCAATGTCACAGAAGTGAGGGACAGGCAGGATGATGACTCCACTGTGTTGTACCACTGATGCTTCCTTTCCTCCCACTCAGAAACCAGTAATCCCATGAATATAGAGAGGGTCAAGCTGGGCCCAGTGATGCAGGCCTGTAATCCCAGAATGCTGGGAGGCAGAAGCAAGAGGACCACAAGTTCAAGCTCACTCTGGGCAACTTAGTACTTGGGAAGACCTTGTCTTGAAATTAAAAAACAAAAAAGGAGCTCAGTGGTTGAAGTGCTCATGTAGCATATGCAAGGCCCTGGGCTCAATTCTCCAGCACCACATAAAAATTAGCCAGGTGTGGTGATATACAACTGTAATTCTAGCACTTGAGAAGCTGAGGCAGGAGGATTTCTATGAGCTAGAGGCCAGCCTGGAATACAGAACAAGTTCAAGCCCAGCATGGGCTACACAGTGAGCTCAAGAGCAGCCCAGATTACAGAGTAAAACCTTGTCTAAAAAGAAAGAAAGAAAGAAAGAAAGAAAGAAAGAAAGAAAGAAAGAAAGAAAGAAGAAGGAAGAGAGGGAGGGAGGGAGGGAGGGAGGGAGGAAGGAAGGAAGGAAGGAAGGAAGGGAGGAAGGAAATGGGATTATGTAGAGCAGGGCAAAGGCCTGGGTTTGATCCTCAGGGCCATTAAAAAAAGGTGTC
The DNA here is from genome assembly GCA_004027205.1 of Ctenodactylus gundi. Taxonomy (NCBI): domain Eukaryota; kingdom Metazoa; phylum Chordata; class Mammalia; order Rodentia; family Ctenodactylidae; genus Ctenodactylus; species Ctenodactylus gundi. The sequence goes on along the minus strand of PVKB01004422.1, from coordinate 121,906 downwards.
AAAAGTCTTTGTAATTATTTTAAACTGAAAATTCCATAAGCCCTAAGCCTGTTACTTGAATCATTGCTTGTACAGACTTCTCTAAGTGTAGCAATGTATAACAAAGAGAGAAAGAACCCTAGTTTGAGGAACACTTGAGAACCCTCACTGGAACCGGCATAGTAATTGCACCTTCATACTGACCCCACCCTTATACAAGTTATTTAACTTCATTGAAACTTGGGTTCTTTATCTTCAAATAGAAGTAACGGTGCATTATTTATAGAGTTGATCAGAGGATTAAATGACATAAATCCAGTATACAGTAGGTCACCCAGCACTGCAAGCTAATTTTCCTCTTTTTGAGGAAATGTCTAAGATTTAATCAAATGTATGCACAGATTCTGTACTGTTGTTAAATATATGGAGCACAGTGTGTGGTACATGAGTCCATGTACACGTGCATGTGTGCATGGAGGGGGCACTAGGGATCAAATGAATCAAGCCCAGGACCTTCACAGTGAGCTACATCTCCAGTCCCCTCCACTCCCACTTTTTTTTCAAGACAGGATCTCACCAAGTAGCTAAGTTGCCCAGACAGGTCTCAAACTTGCAATCCCCCATCTCTGTCTCTCAGGGTACTAGGATTATAAGTCTGCACCACAAGGCCCAGCCACTTCAACATTTTATAATTCTTTTTTCTTGAAGTTCCATTATAAATGGTGTTTGCATTGGCATCTTTTGGTGACCACCTCATACATCGGTGGGTTAATATTCTTTCATTCATAGATAGATAGATAGATAGATAGATAGATAGATAGATAGATAGATAGATATCTCCAATATGTTGGATGTGGAAGTTGTAGGTAGATTGGTAGGTAGGTAGATTTGAAAATAGACTCAAGGTTCAATGTAAGAAATACAGAAATTTTTACTACTAAAAGAATTAGAAGTCTCCCAGATGTAGCAATTTCTCCTGGGCTGAGCTCCAGCTCATGGGAATCCACATAGGGCCCTTCCCATCGAAGAGGACTATGGGCTCTGAGTTTAAATCATTCGAGGTGGAGGACTAGAGACCAGGGCTGCTTGCTTCCATGCCCATAGCTGGGTTACACAAATCCACACAAAGAAAATAAATCAACAAAAATAGCTAAGAGGCATTTCTAAACATGTCCAGCTGCAACAATTTATGGTTATTAGCTCCTTGGAAAAGGTCATTCCAGATAAGACAGCTATTTATACAGAAAACAAAAATGAAACATATATTGATTGGTTTTTAGTAGACTCCCACCATTCTGGGAAAGGCAGAAAACAAGAGAAGTCTGCTAAACCAGCTTGCTCTTTGCCAGTGCCCCATCCAATTACAGCCCCAAAATTTGGACTGAAAGGGGAAATACAGAGAAAGCTGAATTTAGGTATTTTATGGCCACGTAGACCATTTTCTCCCTTTAAAATTTCCTTTATAAAAGGGGGCAAAGGATCCAAAGACATAAGTCTTCTTAATCTGGAGTCTTCCCCATGGTCAGGTTAGATCTTTCAGTACTGCAGAGGAAGAGCTGAACCATGGGGAAATTCTACTAGCAAAGAAACATTTTCTCTATTAATTGATACATTTAGTCTATTGTTCAAAGGTTATGTGACCTTGAGGAGTAGGTTACTTCTCTATGCCTTAGCTTTGTAGTCACTTTCTCATTGCTGAGTGACATTGCCTGACACACTCAACTTAGGGAAGAAGATCTCAGTTTCAGGGGGTCTCAGTGCATTCATGGGCAGCTGGAAATGGTGGGAAGGCACAGTAGAAGACCTAGCTGGAGAAAAGCTGTTCATGGCATGGCAAGACAGGAAGCAAACAGCAAAGGGAGGAGCTAGCGAGGGAGTTATGTCCTCCCAGGTGATTTGCTCCTTCCAACCAAGACCCACCGATTAGCAGAACAGGAAATCAGTAGACTAACCCATGACTGGATCACTTTTCAAACACATGAGCCTTTGAGGGGCATTCCATATCCAAACCATAGATGTCCTCCTCTATAAAGTCCTCCCTGAAGTCTTTTTCAGCTCTACCAGTCTACATTTAATGATCTCTTTCAGTTTTGAGCTATCAAGCCTTTCCCATAAGCATTAAATTCAAATACATTAAAATGAAAATTAAAAATTTTGAACAAAGATCTCACTCAAGCAGACTCCCAATATCCATATAATATTTAGCTAAATCAACTCAGGTTGAGTTAGATTGGTAGAATAAAAGGATTTATTTCACATAGATGGGATCAAAAAATGATGCAGTTATAGCAACTGGATAACATAAAGACTCTCCTGACTGTACTGTATGTGATGCTGGTGCTGGATTAACTGAGCTCTCCAGGCTCCTTGGGAGGAACCAGGCTAGTTTACCCCATGTACCTGTTAACATCCTGTCAGAATGCAAACCCTCAGGAAGACACTTGCTAATTCCTCTTGGGCGCCTTTCTCAGTTTCCATAGGTCTTGTCCCTATTCCTTACTGAGGAAATGAAATTCAAGATCTTCCTTGAATTCTTAATCAAAACTTTCATGCAAAGCACTTATATGTGTGGGAGATTTTCCTGCACAGAGGCTGATGATGATGAGAGACATTGAGTGCTATCTCACAGTGACATGAAGGCTTTTGAGTCAAGCACCTAGTGTCCCCAGTATTGAACTATGGAATTTTTACTGACTGTTTCACTGCATGCACATGCACTTCAGCTCCAGTTCATCTGCTAATCCCCTCAATATCTTTCTTTTTTTCTTTCTCTTTCCCTCCCCCTATTTTGCATCCTTTTTCTCAGAATCAGAATTCTCTCCTTAGTTCAAGCAAGAGATAGAGAGCCACACTTTTTGCTGCTGTGGTTCAGGCCTCCTTGTGTTTTCTCTTTTTTCCTAAGTAGCCCATCACGATGTTATTCCAAACAATGGCATTCTCCCTAGGATGGATTCTAATGCCTAATAATAACAGTAACAATGGTAATTATTTCTTTGCATTACATATAAGAATCACAGTGTAGGGAAACCTTTACATAGAAAATTAAGGTAAATTTAAAAATTCTTTTCAAACAGTCTGACAATGAGTATAGCTGTACCCAGAGGTAGACAAATGGTATATGATTAAAGTTGGTTCAGGTTAGGCTCTGAGCTAGACGTCGATGAGTCAAAGAAACTTAACATACAGTATAAAGGTAAGTTAGAGGCAAGCTCTGGCAACTCAGAAAGACCTTGACTCTAAATACAAAGGTTGAAAAAGGCTGGGGTGTAGCTCAGTAGCACTGTACTTGCCTAACATGCTCAAGGCCCCGAGTTCAATCCCTAGTACTGCAAAGCTATTTTTAGATAAGTTGGAATACAAGATGTGCTCAATTTAGGAAGACAGAAAACAATCACTACAGGAGTTCAAAAGAAGCACAACTCCCTGGAAGTTGATCTCCAAGGAGATACGTTGGGGCTGGATTACGCAAGCAGTGAAAGGGAACAGAGGGAGGGCCATGGAAAGCCTTCCACAATGATCTCGGTATTATTAGCTTGAGTCAATAAGAACAGGGGTGGGAGAGGAGTGAAGGGTGGAATCACTGAAAATCAGCAGAATTCAGTAATTCACTGGACGTGGGCCACAGGGCAAGCCTTTTGATTCACAAGTAGCAACAAGGTTCTCCTAAAACAAAGAACAGTTAGGAGACTGGGGTGTCTGGGCCGGAAGTGGCATCGGAATGTTCTAGGTGTCAGTGAGCAGGTACAGGACTCTCTCTTGGGAAAGGCTACAACGAGGGCCCAACGACTTAGGAACAGGTAAGACTGCAGAGGGACAAAGGGCAAGAGCCTCAGTATTCACAAGGCACTGTCTGCTCTGAGCATCACATTTCACTTATAGTTTTATAGGCAAAGGAACTAAGGAAGAGATTTGTTTTTTGTTTTTGTTTAGTTTTGTACTAGGGGTTGAGCCCATGACCTTCACACTGAGCTACATTCCCAGACTATTTCTGATTTCTCTTGGGCTCAAATTTGTGATTCTTCTGCCTCAGCCTCTCAGAGTAAGATTAAAAGCAAGAGGCCTGCACCACCAGGCCCAGCTGACAGTTTTAATTATGTTTCCACAGTACCAGCAACTAAGCAAATAGAGACGCCAGGATTAGAAACCAATCTCTCTGACTCCAAACCCGCATACTCTTCAATTTCTTTATTACTAGTACATATTTGAGGGTTTTATCATTTTATTTTTCATTCACCTGTCACATCTTGATCATTTTTACTTCCCTTTCCCCTTTCCTCTCCTGGACCCATTCCAACATCTCCTTTACCTCTTCACAAAGTCTTCTTACTTTCTCCCATCTTTTAAAATTTTTTTATAGGTCAGTTTTCCCATTTTAGAGAAACTGTATGATAGTTACCCTTCTGTGTCTTATTTATTTTGCTAAGGTAATGGTCTTAAAGTGTATCCATTTTCCTACAAATGATTCAAATTTATCTGTCTTTATGGCAGAGTAGTACTCTGTTGTATACCACAACTTTTTATCCATTCATCTGTTGAGGAACATACTGACTTCTTCCAAGATTTGGCTACTGTAAATTGTGCTGCTATAAACATGGGTATGCATGGATCACTCTTAAATGACGACTTGAACTCTTCTGAGAAGATACCCAGAAGATGTATAGCTGTACCAAATGCAATGTTGATTTTCACTTTTTTGAGCAATTTCCATACTGATTTCCATAGCTGTGATTATCAGTTTACAGTCCCACTAAGAATGTAAGAAGGTTTGTTTTTCCTCACCAGCACATCTTCACCAGCATGTGCTGGTTTTTGAGTTCTCAATACCAGCCATTATTACTGGAGTTAGATGGAACCTCAGTTTTGTCTTGATTTGCATTTCTCTTATGGCTAAAGATGCTGAACATTTTTTTGTGTATTTATTGCCCATTTGGACTTCTTCTGACAACTGTCTATTCATTTTAGTTACCCATTTTTTCACTGAGTCTTTTATTTTGATGGGTGTAATTTTTAAAGTTCTTTGCACATTCTTGATAAGTCCTCTGTTTGAAGATTACTGGTAAAATTTTCCCGTCAGTTTTCTCATCACTCAGTTGGTTGTTTCATTTGCTATGCAGCTTTTTAATTTGATATAATCCCATTTCTTGATTCTTGGTGTTATCTTATGTGTTTTGGGTATTTCATTGATAAAGTCCTTGCCTTATACCTATGTCTTCAAGGGTTTTGCTTAGGTTTTTTTTTTAACAAGTTCAGTGTTTTCATTTTAATGTCTAAGTCTTTTATCCATTTTGATTGGATTTTGGTACATGGTGAAAGATATAGGTCTAGTTTCATTCTTCTGCAGGTGGCTAGCCAGTTTTCTCAGTACCATTTGTTAAAGAGGCTATCTTCACTGTAGCAACTGTTTTTGGCTGAAGAAACTTGGAGGTGTTTCTTCATCTTCCATTTTATTCCACTGATCAACATGTCTGTTTTTGTGTCAGTATTATGTTGCTTTTATTGCCGTTGCTTTGTAATGTAACTTGATATCTGGTATTGTGATACCTCCTGCTTTTGTTTTGTTTCTCTGTATTTTTTTGGCTATTCTGGGCCTCTTCTGGTTCCATACAAAATTCTGGAATTACTTTTTCTAGTTCTGTGAAAAATGCCGTCGGTTTCTTGGTTGGGATTTCTTTTTTATCTGTATATCATTTTGGGTATTATGGCTATTTTGATAATGTTGATTCTACCTATCCAGGAACAGGGGATGTCCTTCCATTTTCTAAAATTCTCTTATTTTTTCAGATAATTATAGTTTTCAGAATAAAGGTCCTTCACTTGCTTAGTTCTGTTGATTCCTAGGTATTTAATTTCTTTGAGGCTACAAATGGGATTGTTTTTCAGATCTCTTTCTGTGTTTTCATTGTTGTTGTGTAATTCTATGATTTTACTGTATTGATTTTATATCCTATAACTTGGCTGAATTTTGTTGTTAATTATGAGTCTTCAGGAGAAGTTTTTCATGTTCTCTACATAAAGGATCATGTCATCTGCAAATAATGACACTGTGACTTCTTCCTTTACTCTGTGTATTTCTTTTACTTCATTCTCTTGCTCTGGCTCAGGGTTCAAGCACGATGTTGAATAGAAGCTGTGAGAGCAAATCCTCTTGTCTTGTTTCTGATTTGAGGGAAAATTCTTTAGTTTATCCCCAGATAGGATGATGCTGGCAGTGAGACTGTCATTAATTGCTTTCATGAGCTTGGGGTAAGATCATTCGATACCTATTTTCATCAGGAAGTGATGTTGCATTTTGTCAAAGGCTTTTTCTGAATCTACTAGGATGCAGAAAGGTTTTTGAATGCAAGGTTTTGTCCTTACTTTTGTCAACCTGTTGTATAATATTAATTGATCTACATATGTTGAGCCATCCTTGCTTCCCTGGGATGTAGCCCGCTTAGTCATAGTGTGTGATCCTTTTAATCATTTGTTCTGTTCTGTTTTGCAGTATCTTATTAAGAATTTTTGCACCTATATTCGCTGATGAAATTGACCTGAGGTTTTCTCTCTTTGTTGGGTCTTTATCTGTTTTAGGTATCAGGTAATACTAGTTTCCAGGAAGGAGTTTGGCAGTGTTTCTGCTCTTTCAATTTCGTGGAATAGTTTAAGAAGCACTGGCACTAACTCTTCCCTGAAGTTCTGATAGAATTCCGTGGTGAATCTATCAAGTTCTGGGCTTTTCTTTGTTGGTAGGCCCTTAATTACTGCCTCAATTTCATCCCTGATTGTCATTCTATTCAGGATTTTTATATCTTATTGGTTTAATTTTTGTATATCATATATGTCTAAGTTTATACATTTCTTCTGGGTTCTTGAATTTATTAGATATAGGTTTTCAAAATAGTTTTATAATCCTTTGCATTTCAACAGTGTCTGCTGTGATTTCAGTGTTTTCATTTCTAATTGTACTAATTGTATTTATGTGACTTATTTCTTTCTTTTGGTTAGTTTGACTAGAGGTTTATCAATCTTATTTATTGTTTTGAAGAACCAGTTCTTTGAGTCACTGATCTATTTTTTTAGGATCAATTTCATTTATCTCCACTCTGATTCTTATGAGTTCTTTCTTTCTACTACTTTTGGATTTGGCTTGTTCTTGTTTCTCAAGGACTTCAAGTTGCACCATTAGATAATTTATTTGAGATTGCTCTGTTTTTCATACGTGCATTTATAAATGCAAATTTCCATCTTACTACTGCTTTCATTGTGTCCTATAGATTCTGGTATGATATGTTTCCAATGTCATTTGACTTTAGGAAGTCTTTTATTTCTCTTCTGGTTTTTTCTGTGATCCATTGCTTGTTAAATAATGTATTACTTAATCTCCATGTATTTATATTATTTCTGTAGTTTCTTTTGTGTTGTTGATTTCTAGTTTCATTCCACTATGACCTGAAAGTATGCAAAAAATATTTCAATTCTTTCGTATTTATTTAAGCATGTCTTATGTTCAAGAATATGGTCTGCTTTGGAAAAAATCCCATGTGCTGCTAAGAAAAAAGGTGTCGTCTGTTGACACTGGATAGAACACTCTGCAGATGTCAGTTAAGTCCATTTATCCCATAGTGTGACTTAGCTCTGATGTTTCTTTGTTGATTTTTTGGGGGGTCTGGTAGACCTCATTATTTGTGAGATTGAGTGCAGCATTAAAGAACCCTAGTATGATTGTATTGGGTTCTATTTGTCCTTTCATGCCCAATACTTTCTGTTTTATGTAACAGGGTGCACCTACTTTAGGTCCATATATGTTTATAACTGTGAGCTCTTCCTATTGGATTGCTCCTTTTACCAGGATATAGTGTCCATCCTTGTCTCTTCTGATCTATTTTGGTTTGACATCTGCAGTGGCTGAGAATAGTACAGCTATTCCTGCTTGTTTCTGGGTTCTAGTATCATGGAGTGTTAGTTTCTATCCTTTTACCTTCAGTCTGTGTGCTTCTTTGTGGGTGAAGTGTGTCTCTTCTAGAAAACAACTGATTGGGCTCTGTTTTATCATCTATTCTGCCAGGCTGTGTCTTTTGATTGGTGAGTTAAGACCATTAGCATTGTGAGACTAATTACTGTAAGATTTTTACTCAATCTTGTCATTGTCTTATTTTTGTAGTGGTTTTTTTTTTTTCTGTTATACATTCCCTTTCAATGTTTCCTTTCCCTTGGGTTGTTTGGCGCTACTCTCCTGTCTCTTATGATTTATGAAAAGTTTTTACTTATTCAATGTTCAGGGATAGATTTTTCTGGATAGCAACAATCTGAGTTGATACTTTTAAATTGAGTTGAAATCTTTTAAATCCCAAAAGATTTAATTCCAAGTGTCTCCCACCTCAAGCTTACTTTGAGAACTCTACAATAGTTTGGATGGGCTTGCCTTGGTACAATAATGTCTGTTTTTCTCTTCTTGCTTTTAATATTCTCTCATTGTGTTGAACGTCTGAGATTTTGATTATGATACGTTGTAGCAAACTTCTTTTCTGATCAAGGGTGTTTGGTATTCTTGTACCTGAATATTAATTTCTTTTCCTAGATTCAGGAAATTTTGACATAATTTTAGTGAATAAATTCTTTATACCTTTTGTGCTGTTTTCTGCTCTTTTTCCTACACCAATAATTCTAAGGTTGGCTCTCTTTGAGTCATCCATCAGCTGTTGTATTCAGCTACCTTGCTCACTTTTACTTTGATGTTATGCCTGATTATAGCATTAATTTTGTCAACTTTGTCTTCAAGGTATGAAATTCTGTACTTAACTCTGATCAAGCCAACTTCTTCTGCTTTCAAATGAATTTTTCATATGGTGAACTTCAACTAGGTTCCTTTTCATATTTTGTACCAAAATATTCCTTCAAATCTTGCATTGCCTAACTTACTTCAGCCAGCTTTTTACTTATGTCTTTCATATATTCAGTTATCTTTGTATTCATTAGGATACTTGTTTGTTTAGAAAATTCTTCTTTAAGCTCACTGATTATTACTTGCATTTCTTTATCTTGTTAGAACTGACTGTTTATATAAGCCATCCGGTGCCCTTGGTTTTTGACTTTCTCATGAGTTCCACCATTTATTTGCTCATGACATTAGCTTCTGGGCAGTCAAGCATTTCAGCATGTGTCTTATTGCCTTGTCTTCCCATGATTCTATTGCTGAGGGACTTCACCTTAATGGCCTAGCTGAGATGTTTCTCTGAACTTATATGAGGGTGTGTGGGAAGAGCTAAAAGCCCACTGAGTTCTGTGAGTAGGCAGCAAGGGGGACTTAACAGTTTGATGGCGTCTCAAGTGTCTTGTTCACACTGAGCCCTCTTGGCAAGTATCTCCCATCTGTCATGGCTTCCTTATCCTGAGAGAAGGGCACTCCACCCTCTGAGAGTCTCCTGCTACCACCTGAACTATTCAGGAGGTCAGTGGCCTTTCACCCCTCTCTGCAACTGTCTCTCGCCCAGTTCCTTCCTTGGCACTAAGAGTGTCCCCCAATGTCTGGTGTGCAGCCCATCTGTGGCTTTTTTAAAAATATACATACATATATTTATTTTTCAAAAAGCCACAATAAAGTTTAAAACAAGTTGAAAAAACTTAGCTAGTAGATCTTGATAATTACTCAGCACAAAAAGTATATTTTTATTAAAAATGTATCTTGCAATGAAAAATAGCCTGACTGGAAAGTTGTTACAGATTTCTCTCTTGATGTGGTACTCCAGAGATGATTTGTATCTCTTCCCCCCCCCCCATTTTATTGATATGTATAAGCACAAAATTTAAGGTTTACAATGTAGTTGAGCATTTTTGTGCACATACGTTATCTTGTCAAGGTGACAAGGACTTTCCCTCTCTCCTCTTGTCCCTCCCCCTACCTATCCCTCCATCCTTCCCCACCCTTCTGTGGCTTCTTTTACCCTCAACAGTTCATACTTGGACTTTTTTCAGAATAGTTCCTGCCTATGTCACTGCCTAATGTGGATGCTGAGGCTTCTACACAGCTAGCCTGCTAAACTGCAGGCAGGCCTTTCCGAGGGAAAACTCACAGTGCATTTGTAGTGTGCACTATCCACAGGATGGCCCTGGAGTCCAGGGCTACTAGTTGCTATTAATTCCCATGGCATCTGGCTCCAGGCTTACCTCAATCCGGGCCTGCTAGCTGCTCATGGCCCTTTCCCAGAAGCCTGGGCTGGCTCCCAGGCTAGCATGTTCTTCAACTGCTGACACCTCTCTAGGGCTTCCAATGTTCCCATGGCCTCCTTTCAATTCCTGGAGCCCTCCTCCCTCTCCAAGCTAAGTTGAGCAGGTAGCTTTTAACTATATCTCCACTTTTTGGATGAGCCTGTGAGTGCCACTGAACAGAACTCCTACTTGGCCCTGTAGTATATGTTTGTACTATATAACAATTATATTCACCTTGGGTGAATACACATTGCATCTTGATCATTATTATTACCCCTTCTCCTCCACCCTTCTTCCCTTCCCCAGATCCCCTTTCCCATCTCCACTAGGCCCAACTCCTTCTTTCCTAATATCTTTCTTTTATGTTTTTTTCTGTCATTATTTTGGGTTTCTCACAGTACAGAAACCATGTGATAGTTTGTCTTCTGTGTCTTATTTATTTTTCTTTGCATTATGATGTCACAGTATGACATTCTGCAGAGCAGAAGAGCCAGAGGACTGGCGACCACCAAGGATGCTGAGGAGGGAGACATACAGGATCTCAGTGGGAAGCTGCCCAGCTACAGAAGAAGAGGCTGGGAAGAACCTGGGTCATCCCACACCTGGTAGAGGCTGGTTCCCCAGCCCAGCACCAGCGAGGCTACATTCTGCTAAGAACAGATGCCTCAGCCAGAAGATAGATTCGCTTGTATTAAGATCATCATGATCCCCTGTGTTTATCCTCTCCCCCAGCCACTTCTAAGCAAACTCTCTCCCATTCCCACCTGTGTACCTTTGGACCAGGTACCTCCTTGCTCAGAATGTCTACCTACTCCTTCCCATCCTCCCCAATTGGCTGTGACGATGAGCAGAGCTGGTGTCTTAGTTACTTCCTAGCTGATGGGACACAATGCCCCACACCTACAACTTAAAAGAGGAGAGGTTTATTTTAGCTCATAATTCAGAGGCTTAAGTCCCTTCATGTTCATCCAGCAATGGTGGAAGGAATGGCAGAATGTCCCGGTGCAGGGAAACTGGTGACAGCACTGCAAGACAGGAAACAGTGAAAAGAAGCTAAGGGCAAAACCAGGTACCTTTCCACGTTACATCCCCAGTGACCCATCCTTTCACCTTCTAACCACACAAGAAATCACTAATGGATTAATCCACTCGAGCCAATGAACGCCACAATCCAGTTTCCTTCCAAATACATGAGGCTTTTGGAGGACAAGCTATATCCGAACCATAACAGCTAGTGACTTCTGTTTTCTTGCTTCCATTAAAACAAGGACGCAAAACATGACCTAGAGTCCTCCAGGCAAGACCAGGCCAACTCTAGAAGAATGCTGAAGTGGGAACCTGTCTTCCTCAGCTTCTCTGTGGTTTTCTCCCATTCCCTCGTCCTGCCTATAGGTGAGCTAGTTGATTTGGGGATGAGGGGTTTCAGGTTCCTTATGCCCACTTCTTCCTTTATAATCAATCCCTTCAGCCAAATTGACCCTTAGGGAAAGATAGGATGAATCCTGGGTATGGGAGGATAGGAAGGGGAAGTAAATATGATTAAGACTCAATATGGATCTGCAACAGTTCCCCAAGACAGATGTAATTATCACATATCACAAGCACATACTAATAAAAAATCAGAAAATAAATTTAAATTTAATTTAAGTAGATAAATACTTAAACAATGGATTATGGCATTCTATGTGCTCTTGACCAAGTATTTAATTCAACATAAATAAAGTCATCTGACTTATACCAAAGAAATAAAACAAGCTTATAAACATCTGAAAGTCGAGGCAAGAAGGTCACTTGAAGAAGAAAAATCAATAGATTTTTAAGCTGAAGGATCCCTGAATAGACAGGTTCAATATTTATCAGGCCCAAGAGCCTAATTTCAAGTTGTTGATTTAGAAAAAAAATACACTAAAATTTAATTATCCTCCATCTCTACCACCATGCACACATGCACATGCACACACACACACACACACACACACACACTCTCAGTTATGTGTACAACTAAACAATTGGAGAAAATCATACAGCTTTCAGATTAAATATTTAAAAAAGAAAAACTGAAAAAAATTGATTATTTATGAATTCTTCCCTAGTTTTCTTTTGATAAAAAAAATCCACGACATAAAATTTAACTTCTTTTGTAAATATATGAATTCCAAATTCTGTAACACATTAGAATCATGGGATTTGGGGAATTAGTGAGTGCCCATGCCCATCCCTTTTTTAGGCGTTCATTCTTTTCCTATCTGCCTTTGCCTCTCTTTCTACTCGGCCATTCATGTTTGGGCCTTTCTGTTATTATTTTTGTGCATTTCATAAGAGGGACACCCATACTCAGTCATTCTTTTGTGCTTGATCCACTTCACTGAGCATTATTGACTCCAGGTGGCCCCATTTTCATTCAAATGCTTCATATCTGTCTGTCTTTATGGCTGCATAGTATTCCATGGTGTATAGGTACCACATCTTCTTTAACCATTCCTGTATGGATGGGCAGGTAGGTTGTTTCCAGGATTTGGCTATTGTATTATGCTGCTATAAGCATGGATATCCATGTGTCTTTCTGGCATGCTGACTTCACTTTTTTTGGGAATATGCCCAGTAGGGCAGTAGCTGAATCAAATGAATGTCCATTCTCAGCTTTCTAAGGAAGCTCAAGACTGCCTTCCATAATGGTTGTGCCAGCTTACATTCCCATCAGCAGTGGAGTAGAGTTCCTTTTTTCTGCATCCTCACAAACAATTGTGGCTTTTTGAGTGCTTGATGCCATTCTCACTGGAGTAAGGCAAAACCTCAATGTTCATTCGTTTGCATTTCCCTGAGGACCAATGATGAACACTTTTCATATGCATGTTGCACTTTGTACTTCTTCCTCTGAGAAATTTCATTTTAGCTGCTCACTTCTTGATGGGATCGTTTATTTTAGAGGTTTTATGGCTTTCAGTTCCTTGTATATTCTAGATATTAATCCTTTGCCTGAAGTGTTACTGGTTAGTATCTTTTCCCACTCTGTACATTGTCTCTTCACTTTGCTGACTGTTTCTTTTGCTATGAAAAAATCTTTTCAATTTAATGTAGTCCCATTTGCTGATTCTTGCTGAGATTTCTTGTGCAGTTGGTGATCTGTTCAGAAAATCCTTTCTTGTCCCTTTGTCTTCTAGAGTTTTACCTATTTTGTGTTCCAGTAAGCTCAGTGCTTCTGTTTTGATATCCAAATCTTTGATACATTTTGATCTGATTTCAGTGTGTGGAGACAGATATGGGTTTTCCTCCCTAGTTCAAAAACAGGAAAAATAAAACAAAATATACCAAAGAAAATAAAAGAAAGATACAGTGATGAAAAAATAATGAATAAAAAGATACAATAAAGGATCAACAAAGCCAAAGACCGGTGATTTTTTTAAGCTGTCAAAGTTGACAAATCTCTGGCAAGATTGATTACTGAGAAAAAGAAGAAGGAAAAAGCAAAACAAAACACCCTTTCAATATTAGGTAGAAAAAGGTAGATGAACCCAAAGACAGTGTAGAACCTATAATAATATTAAGAGAATATTATGATTTTATGTCAGTAAATTTAAAGCCTTAAGTTATATAACACATTTCCAGAAATATATAAACCACAATCCTGTGAAAACATGGCACTGTTGAATGATCTATAACCTGTAACTATTTTTAAAAATTGACAACTAAGTGATTACACACACACACACACACACAAGCAAAAACAAAACACCAACACCAGACATAAAATCCTCTCAAGTATTCAAAAAGAATTCCAGCCTTACACAAATTATGTATGTTATAGAAAAAGAAAGCTCCCTAAATCATATTAAGAATTCAGCACAACAAAGATTCCAAAAGATAAAATGATCCTCCAAGAAAGAAAAACACAGAGAAAATCTTACTCATAACATAATTTTATGGGGACAAAAATCTATGAAATTAGCAGCAATTCAGCAAATGAGGAAAAAAAAGACCACATTACCACGAGGTTTGGTTCTTCCAAGAATGCAAGATTGGTTAACATTAAAAAGTTCAATAATATCATTTACAACACAACCAAGTTAAAGGATTGTTCTCTGATATGTAGAAAATATAATAAAAATTACATTCATCTACAACTAAAGCTCAGGAATCAGCAATATAAATAAATACCCTCACTCAAAATGTGTCTTGAAAAACAAAAAATATCTTAAACATCAAATCTAAATATGAAACCTTGGAATATTTTCCTTTGAGACAGGTAACAAATGTGCTTGCTAGCAGCACTGTGATTCAACTCTACTTTGGATATATGTACAGCACAGGTAAGCAAGGAAGGAAAAATTATAAAGATTGGAAGTAAAGAAAAATTTTGCCCATAAATGATATGCTCATCTATGTAAAAACCATAGCCAGGTTCAGTGATGGATGTCTATTAATCCCAGCACTCAGGGAGGCTGAGGCAAGAGGATCACAAGTTTGAGCTCAGCCTGGGCAACTTAGAGCCTTTGAAAGAGAAAGACAGAGAGAGAGAGAGAGAGAGAGAGAGAGAGAGAGAGAGATACAGAGAGATATGTGAATAAATCACTAGAACTGAGCTAAGGATGTAGCTAAGGGTTAAATACTTGTCTAGAATTACTGAGAATGTAACAATGTTGTTGGCTAAATACTAAGTCAATGTTCAAAACCCAATCATCACACAAAAACCTGTACATGGAGATTTATAATAGCTATTTTTATAATTGGTAAAACACAGGAACAAACCAGACATCCTTCTGTAGGTTAATGAATAAACCATATGTGTTGGTTAGGGTTCTAGGAGAAAGAGAATTGACAAAAATTATAAAGAAAGGGGATTTACTTGGAGGGATTACAAGTCTGAGGACAGAGATAGTCCAAAATGGTGGCCTGAACATGTGAGAGCTGGAGGGTCCCATGGCTGCTCAGCTGTGAGGTAGAACACCCATCCAGGACTGCAGAAGAGCTGGTGAGAGTCTGCTATGGACCTTGATTGTTCAAAGAACAATGGCCAAGACCAGAGACTGAAAATCAGCAATCTGCAGACAGGAGCAAGTCGATGTCCACAGACAACTGCGAAGGCCAGAGCTTTCCCTGGAAAAGCTATAACAATCTTTCTTCTTCCTTCCCTTTATTTAGTTCAAGCTACCAACTGGGCCTCCTACACCCAGAGTGGGTATTCTTCCCTCATTTGCTGGTCCACAAGTCACTCATACACATCTATGAGCTTTACCCTGGTGTTTCCTAATTCCTTCACGTTGACATAATCCTTTTAATGGTCAACACCATGACACATTCAAATGATGAATTATTATTCAGTACTCAAGAAGAATGATTGCTCAAGCCCTTGAGAAGACATAGAGGAACCTTAAACACACAGTACCAAGAGAAAGAAGCCACTCAGGACTACACAGTGTGTAGTTCTAACTATGATGCCTTGGAAAAGGCAAAGCAAGGGAGACAGTGAAAAGAAGAGTGGTTGCTAGGAGCTGGGGTTAGGGAGGGATGAACAGGCAGAGCACTGAGGACTTTTGGGTTAGTGACGCTGCTGAGTGATACCGTCACAGTGAATACATGTCATTATGCAAGTGTCCTAGCCCATAGACTGCACAACACCAAGTGGGAGTCCTAGTGGGAATTTTGAGCATTGGGCAGTAATGGTACACTGATATAGGTTCATTGATTGTGACAAATATGATGGTCTAGTGGGGGTTGTGAGTGATATGGGAGTCTGCGCATAAGGGGAGAGCCAGATGGATATAGAAAAATCTCTGTATCTTCTGTTCAATTTTGCTGTAAGCCTAACTTTGCTCTAAAAATTAAAGTCCACCTAAAAATTAATCATAGTTCCAGAACCTTGAGTAACTCTCAACAACTAATGATAGTTCTATACACCAGCAATAAAAAATATGGAACATAATTTATAAAAGTAAGAGCATTTACAATTGCCTAAAAAACACAAAGCTATCCCTAGGAACAAATTACAAAAGACGGCCATCCATTTGTGGAGGACAATATAGACGTTTATTGGAAGACACTGAAGACCTGTATCAAGACGGAGACACCATATTTGTAGACAGAAAGAATTGATTAACACAGAAGTGTTAGCTCACTTCTCGTACAACTATCTGGTCCTAACAAAGCATGTGATCTCTTCCCAGGAAGAGAAAGGATCAATACCAGATAACGCATACTTAAGGGATGAAGCAGGACTTCCTTCTAAATATTAAGAGTGCATGGAAGTGGTACTATTTAAGGTGGTGGTTTCACAAATTGGCTAAGAGAACAAAGTAATAGAGAGCTGATTTATGCCAGAAGTGGCCCTGTGGATCAATGGAAAAGGACGGGGCTGAAAAGATGAAGTATCCATAGAGAAAAATTGAAATTGGACTCCTGTATCAGGCAATTCACAAAAATCAATTCCAGGTAGATTAAAGACTTAACTGTGAAGGGCAAAATGTCTCCTTTGCACAGGTCCACATAGGATACTATATATCTTACTGCAGGTTGGGAGATTTCCTGAGAAAAACAACAAATGACAAAAGATTGCATTAAATTAACATCTTCTTCTAATCAAAACTATCATTAAAAAGAGTGAAAAGGCAAGCTGAAAACTAAGAAAATATATTTTCAGTACATACACTAATACTCAAAGATTTCTTTCTCATTAATGATACATAATTCACCCCAAAAAAGTAAAAGATGCCAACAGTCACTTTGTGGTAGAGAAAAGTGAAGTAGCCAATAAACATAAGAGAAAGATAATTAGTCTCAGTAATCATAGAAATTTAAATTGCAGCTGCAGTTAAGAGTTTTCAGTCACAAAACTGGCTATTTTTTAAACAAGTCTTTCAATATCAAGTTTCTATAAAAATATGAATGGCCAAGGCAGACTGGGTGGCACAGGTCTGTAATTCCAGCACTTTGGGAGGCTCAAACACCACCTCAAAATAAAAATGGGTTGAGAATGTATATGAGTATGAAGGGCCTAGGCTTGATGCTTGATCCCCAGTACCACCATATCACCAAAAAAAAAAAAAAAAAAAAAAAGGAAACAACCAGATTACTGCTAGATAGGCAAATGGTCCAGCTACATTAGGAAACAACTTGGCATTATTAGTAAAGCTTAAGATGTTCAAGCCACATGACCCAGCAATTTCAGTCCTGGATTGTACCCTAGAGACACCTAGACCCCCTACAAGGATGCACCAGGGGTTGGGGGGAAGGCTCACTGGCTACAGCAATAGTGATGAAGTACACACAAGTCTTCAATAACGGTATAAATACTACTAAAGCATCAACTGTTTCCTTACAAAATACCATCTTGTTCAGGAGCAAGTGAATTACAGTTGCATGACCCAGCAGAGGTGAACTTTAGGGACTTATATCACTAAGCAAGAAAGGCATTTAAGAGCAGATGGCGGTTGCTGGGTCTGAGGGTGGGTGAAATGGGGCTAAAATGTCCAAATTGCAAGATGAGTTCCAAGATCTGCTGAGTAACATTGTACGGATAGCTTACCATATACTCAAAAACCTGAGAGGTTATATATGTCTCCTGGCCAGTGATCCTACCACAACAAAACTGGACAAAGTAAGAGAGAAATTAATATTTTTAAAAAGCAAGTCAAAAATGTATATGGTATCACGAGATAACACACCCATACCCACATATACACACACGTAATTCATAGAAAAAATAAGCATAAATCTGAATGCCTAAGGGTGCAAAAACATCTCGTAAAAGGGAAGAAGAGCAGAGGGATAACGGAGCAAAAGCACCAGAAGGAAAAGTGGATGGGATCGGGCAGGCTCACAGCAGAACTGCAAGGGAATGGAAAGGGCTGTACTGTTTTTATTAAACTGGCTGCTAAACACACTATATCCATTGTATTTACCTCCATATCAACATATTATTTTTTACTCTACATTCAATTATGGCAATTTAAAAATTTATATATAGTCCCTGACTAGTGATAGTTTGACTTTTGATTCTTTTTCACTTTATCAATACTGCAAAAGTGACAAACATTTAGTAGAAATCAGATTTTTTTTTTTTGAGACAGAGTCTTGCTAAGTCGCTAAATTGCCCAGGCTGGGCTTGAACTTGCAATCCTCCTGCCTCAGCCCTCCAGAGTACTAAGGTAACCCACTCCGAGTTGTACTCTTCCCCCGGGATAGATGCGTGGCAATACCATCCTGTCTTGCAAAATGCTGGGCAGCAGAAAAATAAGTCTGGCTCTACATGCAACATTCTGTGTCTGAGTCACTAAGCTATGATGTTTTGTGCATTGGGTGTAGCACATCCATGACCACTGGTGATGTTGTCAACTTATGATAGGCCATTACCCTATTGTAAATCACGGACCAGCCTCACTGGTAACTCCTGCATCCCAGGCACTGGCACTCAGGAGCAGCAGTGAATGAAACTACCCAAGGCCCTCCTGCTATCCCACCAGCTGGGAGGGCAATGAGGGTGGTATAGATAAGTTATAAACATTTCAGATAAGCCTTTGCTGGGCATGCCGGCCCACACCTGTAATCCCAGCACTCCAGGAGATGAGGCAGGAGGACTGCAAGTTCAGGCCAAGCCTGGGCAACTTAGTGAGCCGAGAACCAACCTAGACTTCAGAGAGACTCTGTCTCAAAAATAAATAAATAAATGAAAAATAAGAAAAGAAACGAGATTTAAGCCAGGCTTGGTAGCACATGCTGTAATCCCAGCCCTCAGGAGCCTGTGGCAGACGATCACAAGTTAAAGCCCACCCTGGGGAATTTAGTAACTTAGGAAGAACCTATCTCAAAATCGGTACTAAAATATGAGCTGGGGATATAGCTCACGGCAAAATCCCTAAAGTGGGTCTCCAGGTCAGAGAAAAAAAAAAAGATGTTGAGGCTTAGTGTGGATGTGACTTTATGTGAACACAGTCTTTGCGGAGGTCACCATGTTGTGTCAACTAAATTAGGGTGGGTGTGAAAGGCCAGGGCTGGGGTCTATCTAGGAAAGTGACACAGAAGCACCACAGGGAAGAAGGCCACGTGAAGACGGAGCCGGAGACCGGAGAGACCAAGCCACGAGCCAAGTCGTGCTGGACACCATGGGAAGCTGGGAAAGAGACCCCGAGCAGACCCCTGAGGGAACCAGGCCGCAATGCCTCGCAGGCTCTGGCTTCGGAGGAGCGGGAACAGGTTTCTGTAGCTTAGCGGCCTTCGCCTCCCGTGCCCCGTCTGGGGTAGCTTGTTCCAGCCGCAGCACGAAGCGAACCCCAGTTACCGACTGCGGCGGCCTGGTGAGCATTCCGACTCGGCGCCCAGAAGCTCCGCACTTACCTCTTCCGGTGGTCCGGCTGTCTCCAGTCTTTCTTGCCCTCTGGGCCAAATCTTTGTCCTGGTCAGGAAGTAGTCCCCAACCTCTGTGACATCAGAGACCGGCTTAGCTGACAACCCTTCTCCCAAGGACTGGGCGGAGGGGCAGAGTATCTGTCACGCAGCGGGTTGTTTACAGGGCGGCTTCTTCGAAATGGCGGGAAGCCGTGAAGCGCAGCTGAGAGCGCAGCTCCGCCTCCTGTCAATCAGCAGCGGCATTAGAACCTGATAGGAGCACACTGCCTGGAGGCGGAACTTCACTTGATGCTCACCTCCTACTGGCTGCTCCTCTGTGCTAGATGCCGGGTTCTTCTGAGGCCAAGGCCTTGGGCTGCTCCCTGTTGCAGGGTTGGGGTCTCCTGTCCTGAAGAGTTCTCTTCTGCCATTCCTGTCACGGCCTTTGTCTTCCCCACACGCTCTAACTTTCATACCTACCTACTTTTTTTGGTGTGGGGTTGGAAATACCGTAAGGCCTACCCCTTGGTGAACCCCCCTGTAAAGCAGAGTGGGTGGGTGGGTGGGGTCCTAATTTTAACCACTTCCTTGCCTCTAGACATGGCACATGAGAAGTTTGATCAAAATATGCAATGAGACCCCATCTCAAAAAAAAAAAAAAATGCAGTGCAGGTTTAAATTTTTAAAAATTTAAAAATGTCACATTGTCATTAATCCTCCTCAAAATACCCTCCCTGGCTTCTGTCACACCTGTCCCATTGTTCCTGTCCCTTTCAGAAGCAATTCTTCAAGTCATCTTTTGTGTCTCTATGGGACTACGTCTAACCAAAAAGCGTTTGCATCTGTGTTAGCGGCCCACACCTGTAATCTCAGCACTCTGGGAGGCTGAGGCAGGAAAGTCACAACTGGGAGACACCAGGCTGGCAGCCGGCAGGTCCCGCCTCAGCCAGGAGCCCAGAGAAAGCTCCTGCACTGACCCCAAGAAATCACTCCCGGCTGCTGATCCCTACCAGAGGGAGCCCTGCTGCAGGCGCCGGCCTGCATCCTCGTTTCAGCCCGGGTGTGGAGTTTCTGTCCACCCCAGTGCCCACAGTTTCCTTCCTGTTTTCCCTGTGTGCTTACAGCAGTGTATTTCCCCGCGTGGTGTCCACGCACACCAGCTGAGCCCTCTTGTGTCTGGTTAGGCCATCCTGTGACCATGTTTGGACCTCTGCTAATCTCATAGGTGACGTGTGGCAGCTCAGACCGGTTTTGCTTCGTAGCTTTCTTAGCGAGTGACCTAAAACATCTTGTCATGTCCCCAGCCGTTTATATTCTTTCCTTCAAACAAATTGCGTCTTTTTCTACTTTTATCATTATTGCTGTTAGTATTTTCATTTTATTTATTTTTCAGTACTGAGGATTCCACCCAAGCCCTTGGCACTGAGCCCAGTTCTTAGTTTTCAACTCTGAGACTAGGTCCTGTTAATGTTGATAAATTGCCCAGGCTGGGCTCAAACTTGGTGATCTTCCTGCGTCAGCCTCCTATAGTCCTGGGATTACAAGCCAGTGTCACCAGACTCAACTGTTATTATTAATGGGAATTTAATATCTAAATTTGGGAACTAAAAAACAATGGAATCAAAACTTTTTAAAACCCACAATCTATGATTTTTGAGTTCAAATACATTATAATTAACTTTTACAAAGATACCCTGCATCAAATAAACCCCAGTACAAACTGGCTCCCTGACTGTAACATGCTGGGTTGTTTTCAGTGTATAAACAAATATAAAATCAAGGGAGAAAAATCTCCTAAACATGCTAGTTCTGTTGCTTCATTGCATTTCTGTAACAGAGAGAGACCAAAGTAAGAAGAATTTGTTTACAGGCCCTAATTTCTAGATGACTAGTGGGCCCATCTTTCAACGCTACTTTGTTGCTCCTTTTAATCTGCTACTTAGCGAAGCCAGAATTTTCTGTCCTTGATGGAAAGTTTCTTTTAGGAGCTATGTGAATAGATGACACTAAACCCATCAGAGGGGACCAGGACAGCTGACCTCAAAGTTGGGCTGTTGGTGTTCCTCCTGACAGGGCCATTGTTCTTCCAACCTTGACCTTAAACAACTGTAAAGAAAAGAATTTGGTAGCTCGGGGTGGACAAACAGATACTTTGGGTTTCTCCCCAGTGACAGACAGGAGTGAACATGACAGCCCAGGCTGGAGTGGAACTAAGAAAACCTTCAGAGTGGGACGCTAGGCTGCAGTCTGGTGTCCAAGGTAAACACGCAGCTTAGGGACAGTTTGGCCCTGGCTCTCTGCCTTTGCGCCTAATGCCCTATAAAAGGAGAACTGGTATTTGATGAGAAACAAAAGATTTGAGCAAACCATATAGTCATCACGGCTTGAGATTAGAGCTAGGAGCTTAATTATTTAGATCCTGGATTAATTAATACCCGATGTGAGGTGTGGAGCTCCCAAGGCCAGGGCTCCGGCAGAGGGAATAGGTGGCCCCTGTCCGCGGGTCTGAGCTAATCCGGCTGTGCTGGAGAGTGCAGTGCAGGTGCCTAGCTCTCTTCTTTAGGTAGGCAGGGAATTCATGCATTCCTACATGTCACCCTGGCAGTTTCAGAATACACAAAGGTGCTCCCGTGTGAGGAGGAAGGAACGCACATCCTGGTGGTGTTGGGTGGGCCGTGCCATGCCATGATGAGAGAACACCGGAGCACTCTGTCATAGCAGCAGCCGAGGAGACAGCTGCCCACATGGCAAGGACAGCCCTGGACCGGTGGGCAGCTTGGGCACTGCATGGGCTGACATCCACTTGGCACTTACCTCGCTCTCATTAAATCATTAGCTTACCTTACTGGACTCTGCCAAGTGATTCCTGGCCTATAAGATAGAGAAAATTCTGGAAACAAAGCAGCAAAGTGAGTTCAAGGTCAAGGATGCTAGCTTCAACGCATCCACGCATGGAGCAGCCAAGTACCACCTCGTGGTGTAACTACAAGTTTAGCACTTTCCAGAGATACGCCACCAGAGTTTCCTCATCGGCATCCTTGTCGACCACTTTCACTCCCTGTCTCCCCCCTCCCGGCCTCCCGCCCCTTCCCACCAGAGAGAAAGGAGGCCCTCTTCTATCTTCTGCAAGCTAATTAGGATTGTCCCAGAATTCCCTTGTGAATCCCAGAAAAAGAGAGGCAATGGGAAGAGGTGTCCACGGCTGGTTTTTCCAAGCAGGGACTCCTGTCCCAGCCTCCTTCCCAGTGGCACACGGGTACGCTGCCTAGATCGCAGATCCTCTACTCCCTCTCCAAGTCTTTTTTTAAGGCGGGGGTGGGGGGTGGGGTGGGGGGGAGGGGAGATGGTGAAGGACTTTCCATTGGATACTTTTTATATAAAATAAAGAACAAAAGGACCATCTTCCTAGACGGGGCCATGTAGGTGCTGGGGCAAGAAGTTGTCTTTGTTTTTGTTTTTGGAAGTCATAGGTTTTTTTCATTGTTGTGCTGAAGGCAAAGCAAGTGTTGGCCAAGGGAACCGAGGAAGCCTGCAAGGCGGCTGGGTGCCTCCCTCGGTGGCCTGAGTGGAGGGGAAGTGCATCACCAGCCCCCTACCCTCCCCATGTCCTGATAGTCAGGACGCCATCCTGCCTTGTCTTGTCCTGTTCTGTTTTCCCAGAAGAATTCTTGACTTGCCAACAATCATGTTATTGGGAAGGAGGACAAAATCCTCTTCCACGATCGGAGCATAGGCCTCGCCCAAGCCACTTGTCTGTCTCATTATCATGGCATGCCGGTCACCTCTTTCAATCCTCATTCCTTTTTCTTTTTCTCATTCTCTCTCTCTTTCCTTTGGTGCTGGGAAGCAAACCCAGGGTCTTAGCACTGAGACACGGTTTCACCAAGTCATTAAATTGCCCAGGCTGGGCTCAAACACGGCAATCAATCTTGCTGCCTCGGCCTCTCAGAGTGCTGGGGCGATAAGCCAGTGCCACTGGGCCTGGCTTTGTCTTTGCTACAGAATAATGCCAGAACTCTGTCCGCCACATGGGGGCGGGAAAAAAGAATCTGTGTTAGATAATGATGCGTGAATGAAATCTAAGGGGCTGTAAGAGTAGAAGTTCCCAACTGAGAGTGTAGCTCAGTGATTATAGAGCTAGTCTAGGAAGTGCAAGGCCCTGAGTTTGATTCCCCAGCACCCTACAAGCCAGGCATTGTGGTACATACCTGTAATCCCAGCACTCAGGAGGGATTGCCATGAGTTCAACCAGCCTGGGGCACACAGTGAGTTCAAAGCCAAACAACACAAGGAGACTCAAAAAGAAAAAAAAAAAAAAAAACCAGGATGGTTGGGGGAGGGAGGAAGTAGACATTCCCAGTGACATCAAATCATTGTTTTAAGGGCTTCATGAGAAATAAATTTGACTAACAATTTTTTTTAATCACTAAGAGAGTTCACAATAAAACTCAGGAGGCTTGGCATAGAGTATCCATAAACAGATAATATCTTCCATGAGCCACGCCCGGCAGTGCAGGCCTGTAATCCTTGCGCTGTGGAAGGCTGAGCCATGAGGATCACAAGTTCAAACCCAGTCTGGGCAACTGAGTGACTTAGTGAGATCCTCTTTCTAACTCAAAAATGAAACAGTGGGCTGGGAACATCACTCAGTGAGAAGGTCCTGGGCTCAGTTCCCATACCACAACCAACCAACCAGTCATATGAGACAGCATGCAGATGGTGACACAGGTACACACGAGTGACTGGGAACCTGCAAGTGGTAGGAGGTGCAGCAAAGAGTGATCCAGAGAGACCAGCCTTACCAGAGTGATGGGAGCAGCTGTCAGTTGCACCTCAGACCTGACCTTATGTGGCAACAGGGTCCTTGCAGTGTCAGTGATAATGATGAGGTTATTATGCAGTGGGACATCAGCGCCCAGGGTGCGTTCACCCTCTCTCAACGTGCTTTGGCACACGGGAGCCCTTTCAGGTAGGATCAGCGATTGGTACTTGACTAGCCGGCCATCAGCGTGATCTCTGCTCTGCGGCGTCCTGTGTTTAGCTTGGCTGTGCACTGGCTGTTAAACTTGCTTCATTTTGCCGGTTACCCCTTTATGGCCCATGAAGAATCAAACTGAGCCTGTTCTCAGTTTTTAAACATCTCCACTTGGCTTTCCCGTTTATTGACACTCCAATCTTAGCAGTCTCTGAATTTCCTGGTTATTTATTTATTGATTGATTGTTTGATCTTTGTGGTACAGAGACTTAGGCTTCTTGCCATGAGCTACCTACCCAGACTTTTATTCACTGTTTATTTGAAATAGTGTCTCTCTAAGTTGCCCAGGCTGGGTTTGATCTTGAGATCCTCCTGCCTCAGCTTCCCAGAGTGCCAGGATTACAGGCCTGCATCCCTGGGCCTGGGTATTCCTGGTCATTTTTGACTCAGCACTCGGAGGAGAGCCATTTGAAGCAGTTTAGAAAAACTCCTGAAGCGCTGTGCACCCTGCCCCATCCTCAGCAGCCCTTGTTTCAAGGAAATCCTGTTCTCTGCAGTGGTGGTTATGGTCTAGTGGGCCAGAGTCCTACCTGGGAGAGCTCTAAGAGCAGTATTTACATGTTCACCTGTCATAGATCCAAAGTAGCCATTAGCAGCAGTTGGGTAAACAGAGCAACCTCAGCTGTCCCCTGAATACACATTTGCAGGATAATAGGCTGTTGGAAGACACGTTTCCCTTCTCAATAGGCTCAGCTTTTAAAAATGAAATTTCATAGGTTGTGAGCCCGCCAGGTAGGGCCTGACTGACTCACTGCATTGTGCCTGATGACATCTCGGCATCCTTGGGTTCTCTCACGGTGAGGAGAGCATGTGCCATCTGTCCCACGCCAGGCTCGGATGCTCATCACTATTCTAGTTTTCGGTGTTCTTAAAGGTGATAATAGATGTCAAAGTCTTATGTCCATTGTTTCAAAAAGTCTTATCAGAAATTGTTATGTGGTAAATTCCACATAGTCTAAATCAAGCATTTGTTATCGCTAGAAAGGTAAAGGATTGACAGTCTGTAGGCAGACTGCCTGGATTTTGATTTAGCATCAAAACTTGCTGCCTGTGCAACTCTGTCCAATTCATTCAACCTCTCTGAACTTTTATGTTATAGTTTGGATCTGGGATGCCTCATAAAAGCCTTTTATTTGAAAGGGGCAGATTATTGGGGCTTACGCCGGAAGGGGAAGTACGTTGCTAGCTTCAGCTTTCATTTATTCTGTTTCCTGTTCCTCCATGCCACAAACATCTTCTCTCAGGTAGGCCCCTCCACCATGTCCTTCCACTATTGTAGGCTAACTGTGAATGGACTGAGACCTCTTGAAACTATGAGCTAAAATAAACCTTTTCTCCTTTAAGTTGTGGGTATTGTGTCCCAGCAATGAAACAGTAACTAAAACACTTGGTGTTTTCATAGGTAAAACAGGCACAACAGCTGTACCGATCTTTCCTCATGGCTGCGAACTTATCTCATTGAATTAGGGAAAATCACTTAGGGCATTGCCTGACATACAGTAGGTTCTCAATATGTGCTCATGAAGACTTTGTTTCTGGCTAAACAATATAAATTCCTACCAGATAGTTGATGCTAGTTAGAAATTCTCTTTTAATAGCTCTTAATGTACAAAGGAAAAAAAAGAAAGGGGGAAAATGATGATGAAAGTGTTTTATGAGTATGTGCATGTATGTATGTTTTAAGATTTCCTTGTGTAGACTATGTTGACCTATTTTCCAAAACCATAATGGAATAGTAGAGATGTTCAGAGGAAATATGCAGAGAATTTGGCTCTACAGCACCATACCCTAATATAGTAATAATTACATTACTATTATATATATATATATATATATATATATATATATATATATATATATATGCACGTGTGTGTGTGTGTGTGTGTGTGTGTGTGTGTGTGTTTCTCCTGAGGCAGATTCTCTCTCTGTCATCCAGGATGGTCATGATTTCACTGTGTAGCCCAGGCTGGCCCAAAACTCACAGCAATCCTCCTGCCTCAGTACATTATATATTACTATACAGCATTATTATTGTACAGCAATTAAATATGTTCTTGAATTTTGGCTCCTTCAGTTTCCCATTGAAATATCTAAGGAAATTTTTTTAAAAATAAGAAAAAACAATGGAGCTATGAGGATTGACATTCTAACTCCAACACCCAGGTGGACTCACCACTAGGGAAGGTAGATGGAGCTGAAGGGAAGGAAAGCTACCCAGAAGGATATGAAATTTAAAATACAAAGTGCCAAAAGTAAAGCCCACCATGGAAGTTGGGGGAGAACACAGCAGAACTGCTGTTACAGACAATGTCATTTCTATTCAAGGCTAAGTTTAGAGGCCACCTCTCCTGGAAAGCTTCCCAACATCTTTATCTATCATCTGAGTTCCCAGCCTCTGTAAATGCAAGAAATATGGATTTGGCTCACAGTTTTGGAAGTTTCAGTTCATGGTCACTTGGCCCTGTTGCCTCTGGACCCATGGGAAGACAGAACATCACACCAGGAGCATGTGGTGGGCCAACATGGCTCACCTCAGGGCAGACAGGAGATGGGGAAAAGAGAAAGAGACTGAGAGAACAGGGGAAGGGATCAAGTGTAGGCCCAAAGTCACACTCCCATGATCCATTCCCTTCAATTAGGCCCATCATTCGATTTTCATCACCTCTCCACGATGCCGTCACATTGAGACCTCATCTATGAATTAATCTACTTGATGATACTAGAGTCCTTAGGATCCAGCCACTTTCCCAAAAGCCCATCAGCTAGCAACTGAGGGGGATGTTCTAAACTCCATCCACAGCACTCTACATTCTTCTCTGTGATCACTGGCCACACCATATGGATCCTATGTGCTCATAGACCTGAATCTAAATTGCAGGGGCCAGCACTCACCCTGCCACACCTCTAGAAATAGGCAAAGTGGCTGGTCCAAAGTGGCCACTTGGTAGGCCTCATTTAGCTGAAATCTGAAGACTTCATTCAAGCTCTGCTGAGGGCCAGGTGCACTGTCTTTGGTGCTTTTCTAAACTGTTAAGTTCAGTAGCCTGGCAAAAGAAGGAGATACTTTTCTTCATTTAGTCAGGATCTTAATTTGTGTTGTGATTTTTGATAATGGTGATGTTGATAACATAATCGAATACCACAATCTATAAATCCATTATGATTAAAAGTGTGGCTGTTTAAAGTCAACCTGAAAGAATTAGGAAGCACCCAGCTAATTCCCAGGGTAGAGCTTTGGGTGTGAGTGATTGACATATGGACCAACAAATGAGGGAAGAAGACTCACCTTGGATGTGGGTGGCTCAACCAATAGCTTGGCAGCTCAAACTAAATAAAAAGGATCAAAGAAGAAAGATTGTTATGGATTCTTCTTCTGCGAGAGCTCTAGCTTCACCATTGTCTCCAGTTGATTGATTCCCCGCGCACACTCACTCCCGTCTTTGCATCACAAATCTCCAGCGCAGATTTGCTCCCATCTTCAGGTCTTCCCCATCACCTCCAGACACTGACCACAGCCCAGCCTCACACCAGCTGTCCTAGAGGCACATCCACACCTTCACCCTTGTACTGGAGTTATTCTGTCTCACATCTGCACAGCGCCTGGGCCTTCCAGCTCTTGTATGTCCAGGAAGCCATTTTGGTCTCTCTCTTGAGACTCTGTAATCTGTCCTAATAAATCCCCTTTTCCAGTGACATTTTTCCCAACAACTGTAACTAATCCAAGAGGATTACTTGTTTCATGGGTCTGGGAGCTGGGAAGACCCAGAGCACAGCATCCACAAGAGCACAGCATCCACATCCGGTGAGGGTCTTCTGGCTGCATCATGATGTGGAAGAGAACATCACATGGCAAGACAGAGCCAGTGCACCAGCTTGGGTTGCTCTTACTTTTTTTATAAAGCTATTAATACCAAAATGGAGGTCCCTCTCCTGTGACCTCATCTGATCCTAGGGCCCAACCTCCTAGGAGGTTATCATATAACTGAAGATTAAGTTTCAAAAACATGAACTTTAGAAGACATTTTTAAAATCACAGCATTCATTCATTCATTCAATATCAAATAACTGATCTATAGAACTGGTTCTATCTGAGATGTAAGAAGGGGTCATGTTGTTTTACTCTCTTGGCTTCCTATTAAGATTTGTCCTCTTACTATCACTCTTCTGTCAAAGAGAAGACTAAAATTGCTCACCTAACTTCAAAAACCATGTCTGCAATAGTTTAGTTCCCAGTGACACCCAGCTTAGTAGATTTTAAATGTAATAACAATGTTCCCCTCTGGTGTTCAGTTCTTTTGATTTCTGAGCTCTCCAGAATATAATTAAGGATCAGGAAGTAAGGTTGAGGACAAGGAAGGGAGGGTCCGTGAGCAGTCTACTCACCACTTTGAGCATTGTCCTAATTCAGGGACCGAAGTAGGGTTGATACATTGGGCCTTTTACATCTAAACCCAATAAAATGAACTTGTTTGTTCTCAAGCCCAACACAGATAATTCTCAGCAAATTAAAAGGTACACTGACAGACCCATTCCAAGGGAGGAGATAAAAGAGCCATAAAAATCCAGGCACATAAAATCCAAATGACTCTGGTACAGAAAATAAATTGCCCTGTCCAAATTATTTCAGTGGATCCTCCAGGAGCTACTGTCTTGGAGCTAATACAGCTCCTGATTTTTATTAACGCTCTTTTTGTTTTAAGGGACAGCCTATGAGAAGCCCAGAAAACTTAACTCTCCAGAAGGACTCAGCCTTTGACAGCTCTAGAGAGCTGATGTCCACCAGAGTGTATTTTAATTCTCAGCTGTCTGAGCTGTACCCTGGGGACAAGTGTTCTCAGTAACACCGAAGCTCCTGGAAGGAAGACCCAGAAATACTGCTTACGTCCCAATCCAGCAGTCTCCTTCCATACCCTAAGGCAATACCGTGCTCTTACATGAGAGTACTTGAGGCAAAGGACTAAAGCCCATCACTGGGGCTTGACTAATGTCATCAAACAAATAACCACAGTGTGCTGGGCAGCTCACCATCGTCTCTAGATACGGACCCAGTGCAGACTCACTCCCAACGAGTAATGTCATTGAATTCCTATGGATACAGGAACTCTAAACTGCAGGAATTGCGTGGACACCCTTTTTTTAACCTGAAAAATTTACTATTCTGTCTACCTAATTCATCTCTGAAATTCCACAAATTCCCAGTTTTTTTTCTCAATTCCAAGTGTCTGATGGCTTCTGCTCAATCGCCCCACTCTCACAGACGGCTGACCTCCCACTCCAGCAGCATTGGTCTCTCCTGCCCCCTAGAATTTGTCTCTATTCCCTGCTCCTCGTACTAGATGACTCCCCAGCCTCTGACTCCTGTTTGGCATGAATCTTTCACGGGTTGGGTTCAATGTTTGCATTTTACTGTTTGTTTTCTTCTCCATGTTCCCACCCAGTGCATGCTTTATTTATTTATTTATTTATTTATTTATTTATTTATCTATTTTTGAGACAGGGTCTCGCTTTGTAGCACAAGCTGGTCCTAGGCTCATTGATGTAGCCCAAGCTGACCTTGGAGTCAGGACAATCCACCTGTCTCAGCCTCCCAAGTGCTGGGATTACAGAGCTTTGCCATCCCACTCAGCTCATGTGGTGCTGGGGAATCAAACTGAGGACCTTGCACTTGCAAGGTAAGCACTTTGACCGCTCTGCCATTCCTCCAGCCCAGATGGATGCTGTAAAATACATACTTCATAGTAAAGGAGAAGGAGAAGGTCAGGCAGGGCACCTCAGAGAGGACCTGAAGTAGGGAAGGGAACGAGTCCCGCTGATATCTGAGGGAGCAACGTTCCAGGGCATGGTGGCCTCGGAGCTTCTGAGGATGTGCTGGGGCCAGCAGGCCATACAGGTTGTGGAGCTAGAGAAATAGAAGGGAGGGCAGGCAGGTTGTGTGGCATCTTATGACCCCTCTAAGGAGTCTTTCATACTTTCTAATTTCTTCAACCTGTGTCTGTGCATGCACGTGTTCTTTCAAAAGTGATCATCTTAAATATGTAGATACAAAAGGAGGCATATTTTATTGTGTTGGAAGAACACATCTTTGTAATTTAAACAGTTTTCTGTAGCCAATTAGTTCCTTAAAAGCACCTTCAAAATGTGAAGTAGGGATTGAAGGATTCAAACGCTTCCAAAGGAATGTTCTCACTGGATGCCTTCCAGTAAGAAAACATTTTAAAATGGAAAAAAAAAGAAGAAGAAGAAGCATAGTCATTTGTGACAGACTCTTCTGAAAAGTTCTGGGAAAAGCCACCAAGTGTGCTGTGGACCTCCTGCCTAGCTGGCGTGGGGCTATGAGCCAGAGGACGCCAAGGCAGTAGCATTCGATAGTCCCCATAAGCGGTTCGCCTATTTGAGTTGTCTAAGTAGAAACTGAGAGCTCAATAGAATCCTGGAAACTTAAAAAAATTTCCTCATATTCCCAGCACCTTAACAAGACTGTTTGTATAAATGTTAGAAGGGTTAGTTAGGTACAAGACCTGGGTAGAAAACAGAAAGCTGCCCCAGGGAATCCTGGAGGGAGAAACAAGAGTCACACACTTAATGTAGTCACCAAAGGGAGGCCATGGATGATGACATATTTTTGGAGCATTTGTGAAAGAGCAAATAAGAGAAAGTGTTTGCTACCAAAAGTGCCTCATGAGACTGTACCCAAAGTGAAAGAAAACATGCAACAGCCCTCATCAATGAACTTGAGAACAAGTTATTGGAAAGAAACAAGACTGCCCTGTCCCACTTCCCTCTCCCAGTCTTGCTGTGTGATCTCCCTTCTGCAGTGGAGGCTTCTCTTTCTGCTCTTCTGCCGGGCAGATGGGGCTGCAGAATAGGCTTCCAGGCTTCCCAACTATGAGCCTAATAAAACTTTCCTCTCTGTAAAGTCCCCAGCCTTGGTCATTTTGTTATAGCAACAAAAAATGGACTAAGACACAGTATGACCGCCATTGTGTCTTAACTGTCTCAACTTAAGGAGGATGACCATGAATGTGCTTTAACTTCTAAGATCTAGAATGAAAGGAATGGTGTGAGCGGTGTCGTGGGTATGCTTGGGTCACATACCCGTGAGAGGTCTCGTTATCCAGGTGCTCAAGCTGTGGCCTATGCTAAGGAAGCCAAAGTGTTTCCTCATAGAGCAACGTTCATGAAATCTGTTACCACTCAACAATTAGCCTCATTCAGCATTGATGTTCAGCTTCGCCCCTTGTGTCAACAGCTTGCTTGGCCTTGGCCAGTCCTTCCTTGATGGCTGTAGACATTCACATCGTGCCAGCTGGGTTAAAATTAAGGCCAGGAGGAGAGGAGAAGTGAAAATGACTAAGAGGCGGTCCCCATGTGGGGCGTAATTATCGTGTATTGCAAGCTTACACCAATAGAAATAATAACTAAGGTGTTCTTTCACCTGTCTAGACTCCATTCTGGAAAACGTCCTCCATATTAAATTTAAAAATAATATGGAAGGGGAAGCTTGGTGATGAGGAGAGAGCAATCATATTAGAATTAGAAATCACTTGGTTGATAAGTATTTATTTACATTGTAAAGGCAATTAATAAAGAAAGCAAATTTGAAATTAGTACTGCACTTTGCAGCAGTGTGACCCCAAGCAAGTGACTTAACCTGTCTGTGCATCTGAGTTTTCACTTATAAAATGGAAATAATAATATAACTTCTCAGGATCTTTGGATGATTAAGTGAGTTAATGATTATAAACTGCTTTTTTGGTATTCTGTTATGAAGTTGCATGTTGTATAAAGAGAAAAGTGATATCCTGTCTGATAGATTTTAACCTTAAATTTAGCTCATCCCTTAATCTCCAACACCCACATTTGTACATTATAACACAAACATAGGTTTCCACAATCTAGACATATCTGTGCTTTATATCTGATTGCACAAATGTACATGTACACATTCCTATATTATTTATATGCATTTTCTTCAGTAAAATTAAAATGAAATATAACTTTTAAAATAAAATAAAATTAAGACTCTTATGAGTCCACGGAGTCAATCATACTGATTTCAAAGGACTGTGAGATCAATCACACACGGGTTAGTATGTGAAGAGTGGATAGAAATAAAACAGTAATGGAAGAAGAGAAAATGGCATGGCGGTGAAGTGAGTTCCATTAGAAAGGGCCTGAGTATCCTTGAATTAGAGAAGCCTTTAAGGAAATGGAAAACATTATTATTTTCCCCCAAATAATTATGTAGTATGAAACTAAAGGAGTAGAAGCCAACAAACACAGACTTATTCTTTCCTTCTTTCTTTCTTTTTTCTTTTCTTTTCTTTTCTTTTTTTTTTTTTTTTGAGATAGGGTTTCATTCTCTAGCCCAAGTTAGTCCTGAGCTCACTACATAGTCCAAGCTGGCCTTGAACTCACAACCTCCCACCGATCATCCTGCCTCAGCCTCCTGAGTGCTGGGATTACAGGCATGTACTACCACACTCAGCTTATGTGGTGCTAGGGAGTCAAACCCCTGTGCTTTCTAGGCAAGCACTTCGTCTCCTGCCCCAATACAAACTTCTGACAAAAAAGTCACTCACCTCAACTGAATGCATATGTGTGCTGTTCATTGTTCATTTTAAGAATAATACAGGGTTATAATTTAAATGTATATCTTCTATTTAAAATAAAATAACTCTTATTCAAAAGACTACCTGTGTCAATTTCTAACACAGACACAGGTTCCCAGTTTAAAGTTGATTTCCTACCAATTAAAGAACACCAC
This sequence comes from Ctenodactylus gundi, assembly GCA_004027205.1. Classification (NCBI taxonomy): domain Eukaryota; kingdom Metazoa; phylum Chordata; class Mammalia; order Rodentia; family Ctenodactylidae; genus Ctenodactylus; species Ctenodactylus gundi. Next base: position 88,622 of record PVKB01004422.1, on the reverse strand, counting down.
CTCCGGTGGCCAAGGTGGGGGACTGAGACCCACAAAGGCCATCGGCCTGTCTCAGGTCCCACACCTGGCCACGCAGACCTAGGTCACCTGATGCTCCCCTTACTCAGAGGTTGCTAATCTTTGTGCAAAGAAGAAAAGAGTTTGCCGTGCCCTTCACATGCGTTTCAGTCAGCCTAAGAACTTGATGGCTGGAGGAGTGGGTGACACTGAGCGAAGATCTTACGGAAGATCAGGTAAAACATGTTTTCCCGACGCTGCAGCTAAAGAAACGGCAGGCCTAAAACGGAGCCTAATCCCAAACGTACATTCCAGGGATAAGACTTGCCCATTTTAAAGTGTGTCCTGGTGCAATTAAGAGATACACTTAAGATAGGGATTAATTTTAATTATCCTGTATGGGGCTCTCTTTAAAAGAGCGAGTACACAGAGGAAACTGCAATCCTCTCCAGAGAACCATCCTGCCAGCTGCCTGGTTCCTTCCAGCGAGGGATGTGCTAAGGCTACAGGGAGCTTCAAGGGGCTGTGAACTGAACCTTTGTTTTCCCCCTAAGACTCCTACATTGCAGTCCCAGCCCTCCAGCATGTGGACACGGCCCTTGGGAGATGACTGAGTTTAGATGGGGGCTGTGAGGGAGAATCTCTGTCTTAGTCTGTTTATGCTTCTTTAAAACTATACCTGACCCTGGATAATTAATTCAAGAAGCCATACATTTATTTTCTTAGAGCTCTGGAGGCTGAGAAGTCTGAGGTCAAAAGATTTGTAGGGTTATTGTCTGATAAGCACCTGTGTCTACTTCCAAGATGGTGCCTTGAACACTGCCTCTACAGGCAGCGGGACACTGAGACCACACATGGAAGAAAGCAAAAGGCAAAAGGAATAGCCACCCTCCATCAAGACCTTTTATGAAGAAGCCTGATCCCTTCCACAAAGGAGACGTCCTCCCTGCCTAATCAGCTTTTAAAGGTTCCATTTGCTAATCCTGTCACACCATAGAGAGCCCCATGGTGGGATTAGGGTTTTAACAAGTGGAAGGCTCAAGACCTCGTTAAGCAGAGGTATGGCCGTCTGCCTAGTACCAATCTATATGGGCCACTGAAGTGGCATCACGAAAGTAACAAAACAGGACATGGTGGGAATGTTTCTCTGAAGGATAGTACTAGAGGTAATTGGTTGGAAAACTCCATCTGACCCAGCTATCAGGATGTGAGCTTATTTTGGCACATAATCTGGCAGGGGTCGGCCTGAAAAATCTATCCCATTGGTCATTTTGCACATGTGTTAGCCAGTGTATCTGGAGATAAACTCCCAGAAGTGGAAAGGACACATAGATTTATATTTTTAAAGATATTTTATGTGTATGTATGAGAGTGTTTGAGTGTGTGTGAGTGCATGTGTGTGTGGGCACTAGTGCAAGTGTGTGTGCTATGTGTATGTTTATGTTTGAACTTTTGTTTTGGAATAATTTAGATTTACAGAAAAGTTGCACACATGAAGAGTTCCTATAAAACATTAACATCATGTTGATACCATATTTTATCAGTATCATATTCCCTTATAGTACTGTATAGCTTTATAACATGCAGACATTTAAGATTTTTGTGTGGTCAACTTTACACATATTTTATAGTTTTTACCTTCGCAGAAAAAAGATCAATTATTTTTTTTTGTTTTGCTTATCTTTTGCATTCAGTTAATTCATCTGAATTTAGTTTAGTACATGGCATGAGTTGTAAGATAAGGGTATAATTTAATCTTTCTCCTTTTCCCCTTTTTTCCTTTTAAGGATTAGGGGTTGAACCCAAGGTCTTTGCAGTGAGCTATATCCCCAACCCTCTTTATTTTTTATTTTAAGAAAGGGTCTCACTAAGCTATCCAGTCTGGGCTCAAAATTGTGATCCTCCTGCTCCAGCCTCTCAGAGTTCTGGAATTGCAGATGTCCACCACCATGCCCAGGTTATTTTTTATCCTTTTAATGAAAACTTTCAGTTGTCCTAGCATCTTTCAATGAATAATTCTTCCCTCCTCTCCTAGTATGTATTCTGCTTTTATCATACCCTAAGTTTATATTCATGTTAGACCTATTGCTGACACTCTATTCTGTTAAATTGAGTAGCCTGTAATTATCAGTGCTCTGAGGGCAAGTAATATTTTAACAAACTAATTATATACTGTTATCTTTTCAGATAGTCCTCTTGGATTTCTGGGTAACTCAATATATTTTTTAATAACAACAATACTGTCTTATTGTTCTTCTAGGGAAGTCCAAAGCCAGGAGAGCAGACGAGAACCAAAACCATCATGCATTGTGATGCAGCAATCTCATTGCAGCTCGGCGCTGGGATTCTCGTCTCAGTAACAAGAAGTTGGCTCATTGCAGTCAGTTTCTCTCACTGGTTACAACAAAAGTTCTACAGGATTTAAAAAAGCAACCACCCAAGGAATTTGAAAAGTATGAAGTATGATCACATTGCCATTAATCCTCCCTCAGAACATTCCCCCATTGCTTTGGACATACTTATCATCCTTCCTGGCCCTTTCAGAAGCAGTTACAGAGGTCTTCTTCCATTAGCGTCTTTAGTCATGGCTGTCTCCATGTCTAGAATTAATTTTAAAATGTTTACCTTTCATGGTCATTTTGCCAGCTCTAGTGAATGAGGAGGATGAGGACACACGGCAACATTTTTGTTCAACAGATGCAATATGAGCAGAAAATAGCTTGAGAAATGGGCAAATGGGTTCATCTTCTTCCACCAGGAAAACATGCCACGTCACACATTGCTTCTGGTATGACACATGAAACGTGGATCTTTTCCTGATGCTGTCAGCTGTCATCCCAGGAGTGGGCACAATTCCCAACTATCTTTCTCTTCTTTTTTTCTCGCTACTCTGCCTATTGGGTGGTTCTGTCACATGGAACTTTGTGACATCATAGTAGGAAAGAGAGGCCAAAACCTCTTAGAGAAAAGACATTTATGGGATCAGAGAATGGGAATAATTCTACAGAAAAAAAGTAGAGGAACAAGCATAGTTCTATGTGTGAACCATCACAAATCCTAGGCTCACCACTGAAATACACGCATCTGGAAAAGACCTACAAAAGCATCATAAACTCTTTGAGAACGGAGCTGTAATGTAAACCACTGACCATGTCAAAGGCTAAACTCACAGGGCACATGTATAGGGACAGATCTTACATCTGCCAAAGGCTTTGAAAATGTTCCTGACATTGGATGCACCCCTTCCCAGAGAGGAAGAATAGAATGTGATTAGGACAAGTGCCTGCTCAAAGACATTCACAAGACGACTTTAATAAAAATCAGATTGTTAGAACATCTGATACCATCTAAAAGTACTCACTATGTCAACAACCAGAAAAATATCACCAATTCTCAAGAAAAAAATTCAAAGATGCCAAGTCAGAGAAGCCCCATGTCTTGTAATAATCAGAAAAAGACATTAAGATACATACTTTTGACACATTCTCATCAGAGTAAAAAGGACTTATAAAACTTAAAAATGAATGGAGATTTAGAAATTAAAAACTAGCATCTGGAATAATTCATAGGGCTGCCTTAGTAGAACAAAAATGACAAAAGAGGGAATAATCTAAGTATAGATTAATATTAATTTTCCAATCTAAAGAATAGAGACAAATCAGATTATAAAAGAAATGAATCAATAAATAATTTATAAGGGAATTGTGGGATAATATCAAAAGTTCTAATGTAACATAGTTGTTCTAGAATAATAGGAGAGAGATTTGCACAGAAACAAAATTTGAAAATAAACATTGAAAATTCCTCAAATTTTATGGAAAATATAGTTCTATAAAATTAAAATTCTCAAAATTCTCAGCAAATTCCAATCAAGACCATGAAGACCAAAAAATTTTAATTAACCTGATGAAAACCAAGGGAAAAATATTTTGAAAACATTCAGAGAAAATATGACACCCCATAGAAATGAAACCAGTTCAGTTGACTGCAGATTTCCTGTTGGGTACCACGGAGGATAGAAGACAATGGAAAGCCTCCAAACTATGCTGAAAAAGATGAATTTAACTCAGACTTCTGTATCTATTGAAAAGATTCCTCAAGAATGAAGATAAATAAAAACATTTGTATATGATAAAAATTAAGACTTTGTTCCAGATGATCTATTCCTAAAGAATTGCTTAAAAAGTTCTTTGGGCTGAAAGGATATGATACCTCTAGACTTTCAAGAATGAAGAAAGATAAAATTGTATTTTTAAAAATGAAAAAATAATAGACTCAGTTTTTTACCTCTAAGTTCTTTGAACTGTGTATAATTATTGAAAACAATTATTATTTTTTACATTATCTGAAGGAGTTACCAATGTGTAGCCTAAGCAAATGGAATTCTCATACCTTTCCTGGCAGGAATACAAAATGGCAAGTCGTTCTAGAAAATTCTTAGGCAGTTTCTTGTAAGATTAGACACTAACTATATAACCCAGCAATCCCGCTCCTAAGCATCTGTCCTTATATTACTTTTCCTTTGCTAGGACAAAACACCCGACATCTACAACGTAAGGGAGGAAAGATTTATTTTGGCTCACAGTTTCAGAAGGTCTCACTCGGTTCATTCTCAGACAGGTGGCAGAGGCAGAGGAAAACCGGTTACAGCGTCAAAGTCAGAAGGCCAAGCGAAGGAAAAAGAGAGGAATTAGTGTATACTCTTCCAGGTCCTATCCCAGTGATCCATGCCTTCCAGGTCCCACCTCAGTGTTCCACCCCTTCTGGGTTAAGCCCCAGTAATGTTCCACACAACTGTAATCTACAGCATACCATAACCCACTACATGCCTGTAATCTATAATCTCCCATGTGCCCGTTATCCACCCCTCCTGCCTAGGCCCCATCTCCTAACAGAACATGGTTCCACAGATAATCCACATCAGCCAAACATGAGGCTCTTGGGGAACATTCCAGATCCAAAACACAGCAGCCCTAGAGAAATGAAAATGTATGTTAACACAAAAATCTGTATATAGGTGATTAGACCAGATGTTCTTACAATCACCCAAAACTAGAAACAATTTCCATGTCCTCTGAGGATGAATGACCACATAAACTGTGGTATACTCATATGATAGACCACAGCCCACAATTTATATGAACACACTAGAGAAGGCAAAGCTGTGGAGATAAGAACAGTTTGCCAGTGGTAAGAAACAGAAGTAAAAGGGACAGCACAAAAGAATTTGTGCAACTAGGGAACTACTTCGTGCTTTGCTTATTATGACAATTACTTCATGTAATTTTAAAACTCAGGACTAAATACCAAAAAGTGAATTCTTCATGTAAACACAATTTTTTTAAAAACACAAAAATTTAATAATTAAAAAAATCTAAAAACACAAAAATTTAAAATATTCCATTAATTTCAATTTTCTCTGTCTGTCTTACATCAGTAAATACAATACCTAAGAGCTGAATGTTAATTAACCTCTTGCAAGTTTCAATATTTAAAAATTCACCCCAGGGAGCTTGATTCTTTTAAATGATCTTACTGTAATCTCTTTTGCAGAGTAACCTTGGCTAGCGCACCTGAGACTTCCTCCATCTGTGTAGATAGGAATTTCAGGTTTGCCATCTATTAAAAGTGATCTGCTTATGCCACTACCGGAAGAAAAAGAATTGGAGCACTGCTGGGCATTCCCGACTTCCAGAACCTGCCACTGGAGAGAGCTTGCGTGCTCCCACGCAGTGAGAATGACACAGGAAATGGGTCTTGGGGACCCAGAAGTGCAAGGACTTGCCCTTTCTCATACCGTGCTCACACTGAAGGTCACTAGGCCCTGAGCCCTAGGAGGCCAGGTAGCGGCCACATCTCTCCTCTCTGCCAGCCTCAGAGCACCCTGATGTCGAGTGCAAACAACACCCTCCGTGAGAAGAAGGAAGTCACCTTTGTCTCAACACTGTGCTTAGTGATGTGTGTCAGAGATGACACCTGTTCAACACCCCAGGTAAACTTCACTCTTGTTCTTGGCGTCTCTCTAGCCGTGCCGTTAGCTCAGGTGCTGCTTTCCACCAGTTTACACATCCTGGTCACATTTCCTCAGGCTTTAGTTTCCTGGGCTGTGTTTCAGGTTCAGCAATCTTTGAAAAAAAAAAAAAAAAAAAAACTCAAGGAGAGCTCAGCTTGGCCCCTCCTGGAAGGGCGTTCCTGACTTTGCTCAGTAACTTCCTGAAAAAACAAGGGATGCAAATCTCATTGTTACCGATCATGGAGCATAATAACCGCCTAAGGGAGTTCCTCATAGCGCCAGCCCAGACGGTGGAAGTCTTCTTCCATACAGAAGAGAATCCAGCCTCCTCCTTAGCCGCACGCACACGTGCATGCACACATCTGCCCATTTCCTTACCTACATAATCCTTGTTGGCACCGAGAATTTTACTGGCCAGGTGCATATTCTAGTGGCCACTCTGAGTCCCTTAAAATGACCTCTGCTTTAATTGCTGGATGCCAGAACCACTTCTGGGTGCCCCATGCTCTGGACAGAACTGATTTCTTTTCTTTCTATACCATGAATTACTTCCGTTCGCTTTTCCACCCAACGTCTAAGAGCTGGATGTAAATTAATACCTTGTAAGTGTTAGCTCCACCCTGTTCCTCATGGGACACACCACTCAGAAAAGGAGAATGGGACATAGCTCAGTAGGAGAGCGTGAGAGATTTAATGAATACGCTTAGCAAGAAGATTGTCATAAAACAAATGGCCTCCCCTGTTGCCAGGATATCATTACAGATTTTTTTCTTTTTCTGGAGCTCTCACTGCAACTGGAAGGGGCAGCGAGTACGACCATATTTTTTAAATAGACGTAAGTATAAATCAAATTGAGATTGTTAATGGCTTCACTATTAAGAAGCCAAGAAATGTCCACTGACAAGAAAGAGTCCAATGACCCTGGTCCCCAGTATTTACCTGGCTCCCCACTATGGTCTGAATGCTTGTGTCCCCATAAAATCCATATGTTGACCACTAACCCAGAAAACGGTGGTACCCAAAGGGAGGGCACGTTGGGAAGTGATTAGGTCATGAGGATGGACCCCTCTTGAACAGGGTAAGTGTCCTTACAAAAGAGACCTCAGAAAGATCCTTCCATAATGTGAGGGCACAGGGACAAGGCATGGTTATGGGGCCTTCAACAGACATCAGATCTGCCTGAGCCTTTATCTTGGGTGTCCTTGCCTCCTGAATGACAAAAAAAAAAAAAAAATCTATAGTTTATAAGCCACTAAGTTTATGGTGTACTGTGATGGCAGCCTGAGTGAATCTAAATATTTGCTATCTGATTTTCAACTTAAGAAGAGAAATAGGTTGGGGGGACTATAGATGCCCCTCCAGACCCTGACTCTTCTGCCATACCAAGCTGTGGCTTGTTTTTTGGGGATCCCAGGGCACAACCAGCCATCGAAGCAGGGCTGGGTTTGGGACCTCATGGCTTGAAGTTGTCCTACTTTTGGGGATCTTCAATTCACATCGAATCAAAACAATTTTAACTTATCCACATTACACATTACATTCTACATGGCCAGGTAAGAGCCAAAAACATTTATCTAAGCATTATGAAGTTACATACATTTAATTGATGTTTATAAATTCTGATTTTTTTCCCAGTTTTCTTTTCATATTTTGAAACAAACTCATTTCTTTTTGTTTTCAAGTACTGCCACCATGCCCTAAACCTGGACCACCTCTAACAGTGGGAACAGCGACCCCGCCCAGAGAACTAGCCAGGTCTGTGACACATTCAGCTCATGATGCTTTGACCACCCATGGTCCAGAGTGCACAAGTGGAGGAGGAATTCAGGGTTCTAGCTCTTGTACCACTGTCAGTCAATTTCTCTTACATTATTCACTCCATCTCCCAATACCTTTTGAGATTAGAATTACTATCTTTGCATTGCAGAGAGGGAAAATAAAACACAAAGGTCAGAGATGACTTGCCACAAGTTGCACCACTAGGAAGTGAACTTTGGAACTCAGATCTCCAGAAAGACTCCAAAATCCAGTTGTTATTTGAGTCACACACCTGCAGGAATCTCAGAAAGCCATGGCTCCCCATCCTGGCACTGAAAATGAGCTAAACTTTGGCCAATCTGAGTGACCACCCCCTGTCACTTAGGAGTCTACTTTGTCATTTAGAAGCTAGTTATTCATTCACTTTTGGTCTGCATCTTCTTGTCCAAAATGGTCTTGCTTGAGATGTAGAAATAATAAAAGGCATCCCTCATGTAAGTGTGGTTTCTTTCTCTTTCTTTTTGGAGGATTTAGGTCACTGTCACTTTTGTGCCCTCTCTCTCTGCCTCCTAGATTGTCTGACATGTACAGAAGCCAACTGACACTTGGAGCTCAATGCCACTTTTTATTCCTACTTATCTGTTGTCCCTCTAAGTATACTCTGGGCTCCTCCACATAAAGATGGCGTCTTATGGTTTTGTTTTGTTGGGATTGGGTTGTTTTTGTTTGTTTGTTTTGTACTGGGTATTGAGCCCAGGGCCTTCACACTGAGCCATATCTCCAGCCACCCTCCTTTTTAAATTTTTGATTGCTAGACAGACTCTCACCAAGTTGCCCAGGCTGGGCTCAAACTTGCTTCCGAGTGCTGGGTTTACTGGGCCCACCTGTGGTTCTTACCGTCTCCACTACCAGTGTGCTCTAGGAATAAACAGATCCTGGTTTTCACATCCACCTCTGATAACCAGATATGTGTCCTCGGGCAAGTCACCCAAATTGTCAGTCTCTTTATCTATACCGTGGGGGAAATAGTTGTCCTGCCTAATCCACAGAACAATTATAAGAATTAGAATGCAAGTTGCTGCGAGTTTAAATGTTTTGCAATCTAGAAAATAGTAGGCAAATATAGAGGGGCATTAGCCAAAAGTGTTTCAAAGCAACGTTGGCAGGAGGAGCCAGTTCCTGAGGCCCTTTGACAAATGAAAGAGTTCATGGACTATGGCAGGGATGCTGGGCTCCTGAGAACAGAGCAGGTGTGTGAACCGGTGATCAGATGGATGTGGAGACAGGTCAAGGTCAGAGTTCTGGGAGAACACAGACAATTGTCAAGTGGTAGCTTGTGTGTGAGCTGGCAGATCTTGCTCCCTCGGGAAATGAGGCCGAAACTCAACCTCCAACAGGTACCAGCTGATCACCGATGCCTACAATGTGCAGGGAGCTATTGCCCACACTCAAAGTCACACGTAACTTACCTTAAGAAAACGTCGTTGATGTAGACAGAGGTTCTGTCCACAGAGAAGGCACTGGCCAAACCCTTTCCTTACAGTCCCAGGTTGTCAAAGTGAAGAAACTGTCAGGGAAGAATGGACCGAAACACAATGCAAACTTCTGGAAGACTCTGAAGCTGAGTGGACAAGAGGCTCTCAACTCGCAATGAAGCAGCAGGAAGAAAAGAATCAGATTCTTCAATTAGCAAATTTGGCCTCAGCCATTCACAAGGAAAATGCTTGGCGTGGAGAAGGAGCTCTCTCCACAGCACGACTCAGAACCAAAGCTATCACCTGTACCAGAATCTTGGGCAAAAAGACATCTGGACCCTCACCACCTAACCCAGCTGAGGCAAGCCAGGACCAAGCTCCCTGTCCTTTCCCTGATATCTGGGTAGCCTCCCTAGCCACTCAGCTCTATTCTGAACTCTCAGTTTCTTCTTGCAATGGTCGGTCTCTTGCAATGGCACCCGCACTTGGCAACAAGTGGATGAGTGTGCCCTGCACACAGCCTACTCCACCCACCCACCACCTTGAAACTCCACTCCTGTGAGGGCCTAGGGGACCGATGTGACAGTCCCTTTCCTGTGGGCAAATGTGTACACGTCTTAAGTTTGTCTCCCCACAAGCAGAGCCTGAGCCCAGGACAGGTAGTTTGTTTGGAAGATGATGCCAGAAAGTAGAAGTGAGGGAAGGAAGAAGAGCCGGCGAGGATATACTCTCTGCCTTGAGCCGCTGGACCTCAAGCCCACTGCAGTCCTCTGAGGAACATCTGAGAAGGAGGGGAGGCTGGGCAGACAGCCACGGAGTTCCGGACCCTGTTGTAGTGACTTTCTCATTGCCGGGGCACAATACCCAACACCCACCACTTAAGGGAGGAAAGGTTTATTTTTAGCTCACAGCTTCAAGAGATCTTTGCCATTCCTAGTCAGCGGTGGAAATGGCGAAAGGATCGGGAGGGAGGCTAGAGAAAAGTCATTCACCGCATCACAACAGGAAGCCAAGTGAATTCAGGGTGGAGCTAGGGAGGGAGGTATCCCTGCCGAATCAAGCCTCAGTGATCCATCCCTTCCGGCTAGGCCCCCCATACCACAAAAAAAAAAAAAATCAATAAATTAACCCCATGACTGAACCATCTGGGCTTGAAGAAATGTTGTGTAAATTATAAAAGGTCATCAGATACAAGCCAATTATTTTTTTCAATACAGGGGATCAAACCCAGGTCCTTCATACTAAGCCATATTCTTCGCCTTCTTGTTATTTTTTTTAAATTTTGAGATAGGGTTTTGCTAAATGTCGCAGTTACTTTCTCATCATTGTGATTCAATACCTGACATCCACAAACTAGAGAGGAAAGATTTATTGTAGCTTACGGTTTCAGAAGGTTTCAATCATTCATGGGTACACGGCTGGAAAATGGGGGAACCACATGGTGGGGTCAACAGCTAGAGCTGAGACCAGAGTTCCAGGGACAGAGATCCTTACAGCATGGTGGAACAGAGGGCCTGAGGAAAAGGTGGAACCAGCACATGCCCCTCCGTGTCAAGCCCTAAGTATCCACCTCTTCCCAGCCAGGCCCCACCTTCCAGCCCTACACAGTATCCAAAGGAACACGAGGCTTTTGGGGACACTTCAGAACCATGACACGAAGTCACCACGTTGCCCGGGCTGGGCCTTAACTTGCTATCTTCTTGCCTCAGCCTCCAAGACTGCTGGGATTCAGACCTGAGCCACCACACCCGGCTGGTATCAGCCATTGTTGTAGCCAGCCAGGCTCAGGACTACCTTGCCCTGTAGTGAGTCTGGCGTGCCCACACAGGCAGATGGCCACCTTCCCTGAGAGATGCAGCTCGGGCCTATGTTGTCTAAAGGTTCATGTCCTATAGTGCCACCGTGTTTCTTTTTGTTTTCCCTCACTGGCCAATACCTTGCACTTTGCTTTTTCATCTATCAGACTGTTTTCAGCTTCCCGGTCTAGAAAGTAGAGGTCAGAGCCAGGAGAGTATGTGACCTTAAGCCCTGCCCAAGCAAGACTTCACTTTCCATCTGTGCCTGCACAGGGCAAATGTATGAAATAAGCACAAGGGACAGTAAGTTCACAAGCCCAGCTATCCAAATTCTAGACTAGTATCATGAGTAAATTCCCTAGAACAAGGGTCCTCAACACCACCCTGAGGTTCCGGCTCTCTGGACAGAAGAGCAGCGAGGAGGAGGTGACCTGGAGGTAAAGCCCCACCTCCTGACAGCAGCTCCTATCATGTTCTAAAGCATTGTTGATTGACAGGAGGCAGGGCTTGACCTCCACCCACCCTCTTGCTGAGGCTGTGCAGGCACAGATTGAAAGCTAGAATTTTTTGTGGTGCTGAGGTTTGAACCAAGAACCTTGCGCAGACTAGGAAATTGCTCTACCACTGAACTACATTCACAGCTCAAAAGCCAGGAACAGATTCCTTTGCACTTTCACACTGTAAAGAAAAATGGTGTTTTAATAGGCACTTGTAAAATGAGCCTTCACTCTGGACAGGAAGGCAAAAAAATTCACAGGCCCACTTTTCAAACTGTGACCGATTGTTACACAACGATGGGTCGAAAATGCATGAGCGGGCTTTCGTGTAGGTAAGACTCTCCCAGATACAAAGCCCTGAGACAGCACAAGTTACTGCAAATGTTTCTGTCTGGGGGGAAAGAGAGGAGGGGTTCTAGCAGCTGAGACAGACATGGATTTCCAGCTTGAGGGGCAAGAAATGAAGTAAGTAACATGAATATTAATGAAAAGCAGATGCCACCTTGTGGCCAGATATATAAATTCAGGGACGTAGCTGAGCAAAAGAACAGATTAGTCACGGGGATCGATGCAGAGTTGCATTACATAAGTAACATGTGACATTCCAATGAGGAGGACAGTGCTCCCCCACACTAACCCTCAAGTCATTTATTTACTCTTGTCTTGTCTATGATCTTCTTACAGCCATAATCTTTAATCCACATACACATGACATGTATAAGCCCCTCAAACTCTATTTTAATCTAGAAGAGTAGCTGTCATTTCTACTTAAATCCAGTGTTGATTTGTCCCTGAAAAACTCTCAGGAAAATTTTAATCTATGAAATTAAAGATGACATCATGGAACTCTTCAAGGAAATCTGGAAAAATACACTTTCCTTTTGTAAGAAAATAAAATCTTTGCAACAGAATATGCTACTTTTCAAAATGTTGACAACATGAAGTCAATTTTCAACTACCACTTTATAGTCATATCAATGATCAGTTTTGGTGGTACTGGGAAGTTTCAGAGTTCTCTGAAACAAATACTTATTCAAAAGAAAAGATCAACATAAACATAATTATGCTTGACCAGATACTGATTGGATGGCCTTTTAAAAAGTTGAGATGTGCACCAATCCAAAAGTTGAAATTGCCAGATAGAACAAAAAACAAGACCTAATTCTACATTTTATACAAGAAATCCACATTAAAAGCACATGTAGATCTAAAGAAAATGAGTAGAGAGAGACATACCATGGTAAAACTGATCCAAAAAAGTCAACAGAGTGAAGAGAGCACCCACAGAATGGGGAAAAAATATTTGCCAATTTCTCCTCAGCTAGAGAACTATTATCAAGAATATACAAAGAACTGAAAAAGTAGACCCTCCAAAATAAAGAATCCAATCAAAAAATGAGAATCTGAAATGAATAAACAGATCTCCAAAGAAGAAATCTGAATGACCAAAAAAAAAAAAGGAAAAAAATGTTCAATATCTTTAGCCATCAGAGAAATGCAAATTAACGCAACACTGAAGTTCCATCTAACACCAATAAGAAAGGCCACTATTAAATTAAAATCTCAAAAAAAAAACCCACTGGTGAGGCTGTGGGGGAAAAAGAATCCTCCTACATTGCTGGTGGGACTGCAAACTGGTACAACCACTATAAAAAACAGTATGGAGACTGCTCAGAAAACTGAATGCTGACATTCCATTTGACTCAGCCCTACCTCTTCTGGGTATCTTCCCAAAAGAGTTACAGTTATCATACTATAGAGACACATGCATACGCATGTTTTTAGTAGCACAATTAATAACCGTGGAAGAAGCCAAAATGACTGAATACAGATGACTGGATAAAGAAGACATGGCATGGGCTGAAGGAATGGCTCGGCGGTTAAAGCATTTGCCTAGCAAGTGCTAAGTCAAGTGCTAAGTGCCTGAGTTTGATTCCCTAGCGTCACATAAGATGGGCATGGTGGCACAGCACTCCTGAGGCTGAGACAGGAGGATCGCCCTGAGTCCAAGGCCAGCCTGGGCTCCATAGTGAGTTCAGAACCAGCCTGGACTACAGAGGGAGATCCTGTCTCAAAAAAAAAAAAAAGTTTAGACATAGAGATTCTCCAATTTTTAAAAAAAAATCCATAAAAATGACATTGTGTCTTCCTATAGTAACAGTTTATGTGAATATAACACTGTATTCCCCTAGCAAGGAGCTGTCAGCATGATCTACACTGTGTCCTGGAGGGCCTGGAGCCAGCAGACATCAATGGTCCTCATTCAGAATTTAGATAGGTATACAAACAAAATAATTATCTAATTACAATTGCACAGAAATGTCGCAATTAAAAAAGCATGCTGAGGAGAAGAATAGGAAATGTGCTCATCATTGTACAATGCCAAGTTCATGGATTCTAAATTTTTATTTGTAGAAGAGTTTGGGAAGTGAGAAGTAGTAAAGCAAAATGCTAGTGAACGATTCTTTGTATTAGGTAAGCGAACAGGCTTGTGGAATTTTCCTTCTAATCCATATAAAAGCGTGCAGTCATCCTGTAATTATAGACTTAGAGCCTGGATGGAGCCTATGATATATAGATACCATCACAGGTTACAGACCCTGGAGGAGTTACTACCATCCTCTGGTCCAGCCCCTTTCATTTTGCACACACACACACACACACACACACACACACAAAACAAATGAACAGCTCTGGACCAAGTCTAGGTTTTACTGGTGAATGAAGAGGTTAGAGCTCATCAATTTCTAAGTGATCAATATGTGCAGTATATTATGCATCAATTATGCTTCAATAAAGCTATAAACTGGTTTGGGGGTGGAGGAGAGAAGTACTAATAAAACAGGAACCAGAAAGAATGTACTACACCCAGCGTCTCCAAGGACTGCTCACCAGCCAGTGACTTCCGGACAAGATCCCAGGCCTTCGGACAGAGTGTCCCCCTCCTTAGTTGCTCGCTGGTTAAAGTGGACCACAGCAAACAAAATACATGGTATCCGCACATAAAAATTTATTCTTGCATTGGAACTCACTAGGAAGTATTTGTATGCTTTCCAAACTTAGCTTTGAGAAACTTGCTGAGGTTAAAAACGAAAGAGAGGCCAAAGTGGAAATTCAAGATAGCATTGGTAAACAAAGACCGTAATCTAAGTCAAAATCAGCAAATGTAGTTTCCTCAAAACAGAAGATATATCTGATAAGTATGTCAGGAAGGACATAAGGACATGTCTCAAATGAGGGTGCTTGGCAACCCTTGGTCACTAGAAGGTCAAAAGGCTCAGGACATCCTGTCTTCTGCCATGTGACGGAAGTCTTTCTACCATGCTGAGTAACAGGCTTAAGATTTGGGGTACTCTTTCCGATTCTAGAACATTCTTTTCTCCTGGCTGCTCTTCCCAGGAGGAGTGCCCTCCCAGACTCCCTAATGATGACATCCTTCACGTGTGACTAATACAGATTTACTCATGATAAGAGCTTGAGGCAAATACGAGAAAAAATCACGTGTGACAATTGTCCTCAGACTCTGGACCCCACACGAAGACCACGAAATGACTGGAGATGCTTATAGTTATGGACAAACCATAGGTAACATCACTAGAAAGGCTACAGAATGAGTGAAAGCCAAAGGAAAGTGCTAGCACTTGGGTAGTACCAGTGTCCAGGCTGGTAACACTTCTTCAAACTTGAATTAAGGTGACTGTAGCTTGATCTCTGCCTTGAATGCTCAGGTATTTCTGTTTCTGTCAAGAATTCTCAATGTTAAAATTGCAATAACCACTAAAATGTTATAAAGCTATAGACAGAAGGTATTATGGAGAGCTGTAAGTATTTCCATCAAATTCGCAAGTGATTTTTTTTTTTTTTTTTGTACTGGAGATTGAACCCAGGCCCTTCATACTGAGCTATTATTTCCAGCCTATTTTTTAAGCTTTGATTTTGACACAAGGTCACTAAGTCACTAAGCTGCCCAGGCTGGGCTCGAACTTGCAATCCTCCTGCCTCAGCCTTCCAGAGTGTTGGAATGACAGGCCTGTAGCACCAGTCCCAGCTACTGCACCTGATTTTACTCCAAATGTCGCACAGGCAGGGAAACTTAGAGGATGTGCTGCACTATTTCACTCAGCTGGTGATTATTAGGCCCAGAATACAAAGTTGGGATAACTATTTGTCCGTGTTACCCAACTAGAGGCATCCGCCAAGAGAATGTTTTCTCTTCAGCAGCAAGTCAGAAACTATATCCTAAGACTCATGTACTAATAGAAACAAATGCCCCTAGAACGACTCTCTATTTCTTTTTACACCACTTCCTTCTCAAAAGGCAGCCACACCAGGGCCCACAAGGCCATGATGAAGAACCAGGTGTCCACAGCGCCTCTTCCTGCAGCTCTGGGGTCAATGGGGTTTCAGCTGACTCTTGTTTCCAGAACCCCGTCCAACACAGAGGGTCCTTAATGACACCTGAGGGTGCCTTGACTTACAAAGACCCCAAGGAAGTGACTGAGATCTGCTACTTTGGTCTTCAACCAAAACGTGGCCAGAATTGTCATTTTCTTTTCACAAAGGACTTCCCAGTGACAATGGACTGGGTTATCTGTCCCTGCTAAGAGAGCCCTATGTCCCCTCAGCAGTAGTGCTGGTAAGTCTGCCCAGAAGTGCCACTTGCTATGAAAGGAAAACTTTTTGGCAACAGGACAGTAAGTGCCTCCTAGGGAAGCCACGTCAACAGGAACCTGGAGCTCTAAAGTGTGGCCTCATCTCTATATGTCCACAAGTGCTGTGGTTCAGATCTAAAATGTCCTCCAATCGTCTTATTTGCCAGGAGGTGACTGGATCATGGGACTCTGTACTTAGCAGCAGACTCATGCATTGTGAGTTCAGAAACTGAATGTGCCTTAGGAGGCGGAGCCTGGCAGGAGGTGGGTCACTGGGGGTGTGGCCTGTAAGGGGGTGTTCTTTTGTCCCAGATCCTCCCTTCTCTCTGCTTCCTGGTTGCCATGACATGAGCAGCTGTCCTTCCCTATACCCTTCCACCCTGCGTGTCTGCCTTGGTGCCAGCTGACTTTGAACTGAACCCACTGGAAACTGAGTCAAATAAACCTCTCCGTTAGCTACAGACATAAGCCATTTTATCTCAGCAATGGGAAAGTGGCTGGGCAAACAGAGAGCTGAGAGATTAGCTTTGGGTAGTGAGGCAAGGAAAATAAGGAAGCTTGGAAGCATTCTCAAATTTATCTATTATTTATTGAGAGAGGGTCTTGCTCTATAGTCCAGCTGGTCTTGAACTCACTATGTAGCCCAGGCTGCCCTTGAACTTACCACAATCCTTCCACCTCACCCTCCTGAGTGCTGGAATTCCAGAAGTGCAGAGTATTCTCAAATTTAATAAGTGCATTGGGGTGTCTAAATTTTAAACATGAAATCTGGTTGAAGATTCTTGACAAGACCTCTTCCTCCCCACCGCTCCCCACCCCCGTGAAAACACCAGGATAATCCCAATGTTCTGCAAATTACTTAACCTCTTGAAAGATGGTGAGTTTTTCACGTTTGTGAACTAGCCTGCCTCATGTGTTTATAACTACTGCCAAGTTATTGCCTTTAGGTAACTACTGGCATATGCCATCTGTTCCGTTCGGAATGGCGCTGGGAGGGAAAGGCACTGGACAAGGGGGAAATTTAAAAGAGAATCCCAAAAAGGAACCATCAGGGTGCGGAGTAAGCGAAAAAAGAACTCAGAGCAGGAGAGACAACCTTGGTCAGTTTCTGATGGCTTTGGTTGCTTTGACTTTGTACTCACATCTGTAGACCATAGAAGCTCACCTCCTGGCTACCTTCACAACCCCCAAACTCTCCAGTCCCTCCTGCCTCCTATTCTCTCTTAATAAATGTGAGCGTCCCACAGGATTGTCTTTCTCCCCTGGGACTCCCACTTGTCTGCCACAGTCCCCCGCAGCTCCTGGCAAACCTGAGCTCCAGGCCCAGTCTTTCTCCTGAGCACCAACATTGCATTTCTCTCTGGGGGTCTGCACCTGCCGAGCCCACAGCTGTAACCACCCAACAGGACTTCAGACAAAGTTTGCTGCATGTGACCAACAGTGACAGTGCCCGGTATGAAGAATGTGGGACGTGTTAGAGCCGACGGCTACAGAGAAAATAAGAGTGAATGCACTGGTCTCTGTCCACATGAGGCACACGTTCCGGACAGGAGGTAGCAGTGAGGTCAGCGTGAAAGACTCCAGGCCGGGAACTGACAAAGAGAAGGGTCACCCCGTATGAGAATCTGTTACCATCACAGTGGTCTTAGAGGTAGGACAACTGCTGTGGCAATCAGCAGAAAGACACCTCAGAAAGCCAAAAACAAAATTCCATTTGACCTAGCTCTACCAAAGTCACCACATTGCAGGGTTACAAGCTGTCCCATGTTTATAGCAGCACAATTCACCACAGCTAAATTTTGGAAGCATCATATATGAATGAGAAGCAACGGTATATTACTCAGCCATAAAGAAGGATGATTCGAGTCATTTGTATAAAAATGTATGCACCATGAGGCCATAATGTTAAGTGAAATAAATCAGACACAGAAAGTTAAATATTATATTGTTTCTCTTATATGAGAAACTCAAAATTTGTACAGCAAAAATAAAGGACAGATGGTAGGAAACAGTGAGTTAGATTTTTTTAATAATAGGGAAAGGGGCTTGGGAAAGGGGAAGTGGGAAGAGTAGGAAAAAGAAAAAAATATATATATGTATGACATGTGAAGACACGCCAGGGGGAACAAAGTGCAGGAAGAACACGGTGCTACCCTGATCAGCAGAGGAAGGCCTCAGGGGCTTCTCTGTCCCGTTGCTGTCTGCTCCTACCTCTCTTCCCTCTACAGGAGGCTGAGTTGGCACTTCCATCTCTGGGAGCCTCTGGTCAGATTCAACAAGCACGGAGGAGGAGCCCTGGCAGGTTTTGAGCACATAGGATGGTAAGCCTCTGGCAGCAAGCTCCAACCTGGGAGACCTCCAACAGGCCACTGGGCATTTGGATGTGGGGCTCAGAAGAAGAGCTGGGAGTTAAAGCCCGACATCTAAGAAGCATCTCCATCGACAGGAGGGCAGATCAGCGCAGAGGCTGTGGGGAGACAAGCGGGCCAGAGACAGGGCCTTCCTGAGCAACCCCACTTAGGCGGCCCAGAAAGGTGCTGCGCTAGTGGGGTGGACCAGATAAGGCCATCAGAAAGGTGGGTGACCTGGAGGAGGTCGGGGAACCGGAAGCCAAAGGAGGGAAGCGAAGGAGGAAGCCCAGAGTGGCGGGCACGCGCAGGCACGAAGTGGGGAGACCAGGGACTGCGAGCCAGGCTCTGCTGCCACCTGCTGGTCCTCTCAGCGCCGTCCTCCCCAGCTCAGCCTGCTCAGCTCCGCCGCGCTGCTCCACTGGATGCCACCTCTGCGCTGCCACTCCAGGCCCTCTCGGGCTGCTCCAGTTCCTCCTCTGCGCCCCTCTCTGGACAATCGCACTGTGATACCAACCACCTCAGCGCTGCGCACTTCCGCCGTGTCGCTTTTCCCAGTCACAGCGTCCACCACGCAAAGACCGTCAACAACCCCCCCCCCCCCCCCCCCCCCCCCCCCCCCCCCCCCCCCCCCCCCCCCCCCCCGGTTACCTGCTGCTTACAGGTCAAAGTCCTTACCGGGCACCACTTTTTCCCTGTAAGCAATCACAACCCACTTCCACTTCCTCCCATTGCTGTCTCTCCCCCTCTCCTACTTCCAGAGACCAGGTGAGGTTTTGTTCTTCTCTGAGACACCCGTCCTCCAAGGTCACTCCTGTGGGTCAGAGTGAAGGTGTTTCCCGGGAGAGGCGGCTGGTCCGCCAAGTCACGGGAACTCAAGACAGCATGGAGACCTTGCCTGGGGGAGAGAGACAACTTCTGTTTCTGGACTTGCCAGGGCTGGATCTGCACGTGGATGTGTTGTAACAGGGTGCCGCGTGTTAGGAGAGAGACCAGGTCCTGTGGCGGCAGCAGTAACCAGGATCCAGGCTAGAGATGGCCTCAACCCCGCGTGTCTCTACTGCACACGCAGCCCACACCAAGCCTTGCGCTATGTGGCAGCACCGAGGGCTGCTAGGGCCTAGAAAAGGAACAGCCCGGATTGGTAGCACTGCCTGTTCCTGTGATGCAAATACCCCTGCTGCGGCCAATTCCCAGCTACCAGCTGTACATTCCTGAATGTGAAACATGCACCCTCAGCACTAAGGAGCCCGTGCAGCCCGCCCCCGCCCTCTTCCCGCTGGGAAAAGGCAGTGAATCGGGATATGGCAACTGTCTCGTGAGTCCAGGCGCAACAGACATGATGCTACTGGTGGATTTTCGTGGCATCCCTCCATGCCACACAGGGGGGAGGGTCCGGGCGTGATCTCACTACGAAAATCTTCATTTTGCCTCATTTTCTACAAGGCTGCTAGAAGGCCTCGGAGGAAAAGGAACACGCCCCACACTTCCCTGCCCGTAGCTCCCAGGGCAGGCAGGGGGGGAACAGGGTGAGTGGACAGGGTACACTGCAAACAGGCCACACTGGCCAGCCACCACCCAGGTGACAGGAAGTCATCATAAGCCTCAAGGGAATCCTGAGTAGCGCAAGACTGGCTGTTGATAAAATGATCGTGCAGGACCCTGGCCACCAACCTCCCCTGCGCGCTGCCCCCACACCCTGCCCACCGCCTGCGCCTGGGTCCGAGGCGGGTCTCAGGCTTCACGTCCATTCTGACCTTGTTTGTACCTGCACTAAGAGCTTCACCAGTCATGCCGGAAGAGGGCTGCTACGGTTTAGATCTTGTGTCCCCAACACCCCTGCCAGTCGTGTGTGCATAGGTGATTGGATGACGGTGGGTGCTGTACTCCACGAACGACGCAGCACTGGGGCCCGGCTGGAGGTGAGTCACCATGGGCATGACCCGGAAGGTCATGTTCTTGTCCCTGGTTCCTCCCTTTTCTTTCTGCATAGCGTCTGCCACGGGATGAGCAGCGGTCCCCGGCCAGGCCCTTTCACCACCCTCCTTCCGCCTGGAAGCCAGCTATCTATGGCCTGAGTTCTCTAAAAATCATGAACCAAACTAAATTCCTCACTTAAGTTGTATTGGGCATTGCGTTCCAGGGACAAAAAAGGACTAATACAAAGGTCATGACCTTGGCACTGAGGATGAAGTCAAGAGTTCTCTGGCATCTCATATGGGTCCCTTCTACTACCTCCAGAAAAATGTGACATTCTCTGGCTTAAGCCATGACCTTCAGGGAGCACAGACTCTGGCAACTCCCAGGGACTTTTCCACTCCAAGGCTTCTGACTGAACCTCCAGAGATGAGAGAAAACAGGACATGAGCTCAGCCCATTCCAGAACCACACTGGGGCTTCCACCCTCACAGAAAATCTGCCAGGCTCCCAGGACGGCGAGTAAAATGATCAGAGGGCTCCAGCCTCATCCACGAGGTCTCAGTACCACCCGTCTTGTCACTTAGGTATTCCCACCACAGACATCACAATACATCCATGATCAAAGCTTTATTTCCTCTAGCTCCAGTGTTACACCTGTAGCAGCAGACAGGACACATCCCCACCCCCACCCCATCAACACACACATCCCTGTTTCAGAGAGCCAGCAGCAATCACAAGACAGAAACAATCTTAAGTACAGGCATTTACGACTGGGAGGGAAGGAATAACACCTGCTCACTCTCACCACAGACTGCGCATCTCAGGGGCACATTTGTAGTTCACAGACATGATCATCCTTAAATAAAATTAAATAAAACCTTATTGGCATAACAACATGTTGGAGATGCAGCCTTCAGGGCTATTAGAGAATGGTGATTGGAATAAGACATTAGCATTAAGAAAAAAAACACACATACACACACAGAAGTAGGCCAGGAAATACCTAGATTCAACCCAAAGCTAAGAAAACAATACCTCATGAATTGAAAAGTTATCCCATTTGAAAAAAATATCAATGTTTTCTTTGAAAAGTCCAATCTACAAGTGGTTGAACCTCAGATCATGCCTGACTCAAGTAGCATTGTCTGACTGCCACGTCCCCCCAAGGAGGCTAATGACCAAGTATGTGCCATGATTATGTTAAGCTGGTCACTGCACAGGGGCAACATATTCTTACATAGCACGCAGAGATGTCAAAATCATCATCAACACACAGGGTATAATCCACCCAGGCAGCACTAAGACCAATTTACAAGCTAAGAAAATTCAATTCCCACAAAATTAACAAACCTCACCATCTATTTGGCTTTTGACAACTGCCAGAAGCCTTTTCTGAGGCATTGTTCCCACTGCCTCAGGATAGCCCGCAGGGAGCCAGCCCCCTGCTGACCCACGCACCCCTCTGGCGGTGGGGGGAGGGGGGTCGGAACCGGAACTGCTTCCTAGGACTCTGCACTCTCCCGCCTCTCTGCTGTGCATCACCCTAACCAAAGAAGCTCTCCTGGAAGCCAGGAGCTTCTATTGTAAATACCATGGAGGCCAAATTCCATAGGAAGTCGGCAACACTTTGCAAAAGGGTAGCCTACTGAATGGGCAAAGGGGGATGGCGAGAATCACGTGTTTAGGACTCCCATTCCACTTTGGAATTGACAATTTAACGCTGCACTGTATCTGCAGAAATGAGCACTAACCACTCCACCGTGGGGTCTGGGAGCACATGGAAAGCAGCAGCACGTGGACTCTGGTTTAAGGCTGCCGCACCTGGTACCCGCAGAAGGATGGAGGCGCTACTACCCCAAGCTGAGATAGGTCACCAGCCATCCTGCAGCCCGGCTGCAAGAGCTGCTCGTGGGGCACAGGTAGCAGGGACCAAGGTGGCTCTCTCTTATCCTTCATCCACTGTTTTATTATACAACATCTCAGTTATGGGGATAAAACACGGTCCCAAGCTAAGGGCTCTTCAGATGCCACCTGCGATCTCCCCAGCTAGTCACGCAGACCGCGCCACGCCAGTGAGAGGATTCCCAGCGGCCACGTGGTGGCAGGTCAGGACCAAGACCCCCAAAATGAAAACATGGCATGCTTCCAGCTCACTTATGGTCAGGCTCTGGGCAGGGGATTTAAAAAAAAAAAAACTGAGGCCACCTGTGTCGCTCTGATAGCTGTATGGAACCACAGAGGCACAGTTAGCAGTTACAGGACACAGCCTTGCATTTTCTCTTATTGACACTGTGACTCCGTTTCTGAGAACAAGGCGCCGAGGCCTCATGTTCTCAGGTGACACAGATCACACAAGGCTGAAGACTGGCTCCTCGGGTGTGGGCATGAGGGCCCAGGCCCCACCTTCTCACTGTGCAGCAAGAAGCTCTAACAGGGAATGAATGCTTGGGACAGGGCTATCCTGAGGCAGAGTGAACAATGCCTCAGAAAAGGCCTTTGGCAGTTGGAAAACACCGAAGAGAGACAGGGTACAGCCAAGAGCCAGAGACCTGCTGGCTACACCTTCTTATATCCCTTGACTGCAGTGGGAAACGCAGAGTAAGCCGAGACTTGGTCAAAACAGGTACAGACCAACTCACTGAAGTGCATGAAAAAAACTAAAGGCTGAAGCAGAAGTGAGCCTGAGGATCCAGGCAGGATTTATCCCAGTGACCCACTCAAGGAGCAGCCAAGCAAGGTTCCATCCAGGGCTTGTAACTGTGGCCCAGAGAAGCACACATCCCACAGGGGAGGGGACGGTCTCAGCAGGTGCAGCACTGGTCACCTTCATCTTATGGGGCCACCCGCCTGAGGCATGTGCCTGGTGCACACCACAGAAGGAAACATGCCAGGGCCTGGAATTTTTAGGAAAGACAAAGGGAAAAGGCACTTCGAGGTGACATCTGAAATTTTTTTTTACAAAAAGCTGTAATATATAATTATTTTGATGTTTTTCTTGTACCTTTTTCCCCCACTGAAAGAGAAATCAAATTACAAACTTAATGCTTACTATTTTACATTCAAGTGAAACTCCCATGGGGTGAGGGGGCTACCCACAGTTTCAGGCCTCATCCATTCATTACTTGGGTGCCTCATCACTTAGCCTGATGGAAGAAGTCAGTTCTCTTGTTTTTTAAAAAACAGCTCAATTGTCCTGGCTATAATACTATTTATGGACACATGTGCGTGCTAGTGCACGCTCACACACACACACGGACACACAAATTAATAAACTTCTACGTAGAAAAATAAAGGATAAACATTATCCACCTATTTCAGACTGTGTAATGGAATTTTTATATACATAAGCTTTTTCTCTTTAATGTGCTCAGTCACAGTGTTTTCTCTTCCTTGCTTGTGTGATCTAAAGGGTCAAGACAGAGACTGCCACAGCACAGCAGGAAAGCTACATTCCTCTTCGGGCATGGTGGTGGGGAGAAAGAGTCATTTCTCAGCCCACCTTCCAAAGTTTTTCCTGTCCACCACCATCTGGGACGTCCCCGCAGACAGCCTTCTGGCCAGCGGCCATCCTGACCAACCCTCTTCCTAAGGTGTCAGGGGGAGTACCTGTCATCAAGGGCACCCTTGGAACAGGACCCGGGTCTGCTGGCACGCAGGGGAAGCCTTTTGTGAACAAAAGATTCCGAAACCACTTCCCACAGCGTGTTCCTTTAGTAAGGAGAGTGGCTCTCCAGCTGGCGCTTGGTGAGGAAGTACTTGAAGAACTCATAGACGGACCAGGAGATGGCGGTGGAGGGCATCTGGTAGATGACACGTGCCTGGATGCCCTTGAAGTAGCCCGCCAGGCCATTGAGCTGGTACACCGTCCGAAAGGCATTGGCCATGCCTGACAGCCGGCCACTGATGTTGGCCAGGGACAAGGCCATGTTCTCCTGGGTGTTGAGGAGGGTCTTGCAGACGTCCAGCGGGGTGGTGGCAGCTGCAGCGAGGGCCCCGGCCAGGCCTCCCGAGATGATGTGGGACTGGGGGTTGTAGTCCCGCCGCGGGTTGACCTGCTCCTGCAGGAACTCATAGGTGATGAAGTGGATGGACTGGAAGGGGATGTTCATGGTGAGCTGCGTGGTGTAGCTCCGGTAGAAGGCCCTCAACCCCTCGGTCCTCCACACCGTCCGTACGCAGCTGAGGGCCGAGGGGTGCTGTGAGTTGTACATCTGCATGCGTTGCTTCACCACTGTGTCCGGCGTGAGGGAGGTGCAGGCAGGGGGCAGGTGGTTGGTTTGGCCCCACCCAAGTCGAAGAGAAAAGGGATGCCACACCAATAAAGAGAAATAGGCACGTTAGACACACAGGTGATCAATCCACAAGGCCAGCACACGCACGGCCCCAACCCAGGAGGCCACGAGGGCCAGGCCCAGGCAGTCCCAACCTGCTGGTCCATTTCATTCTGCCAGGAAGGTGGCTACCTCCTCAAGGGTCTCCCACCAGACTCGAGTCAGGTGGTCCCAGACCAGACATCTACGCCAGGCTGGGTGAGGTGATCTACCTCCCAAGGGCGGGCTGCTATAAGCTTCCCACACCCGCCCTGAATTGGAATCCTCTGCCCTTTATAAGAAGTACAGCCCTCACTTATTCCCTGGAATAATGTCTCTGATGCTGATCTTAGCTTCTGTGTCATGATACATTTGGAACAATGGCAGAATTGTGTCTACCCAAGTTCAGTAACAATCGCCAATGCAGATCTTGGCTTTGATGATACCAAAATAACTAGTGATTTACAGGACAAAAGAAAATGAGGCTGTGTTCCCTACATTGAGTTTTACTGGTGCCTCTGAACACACACAATGTGCTTTGCCTCACTTTTAAAGATATAAAAGACCTAAGCCTTACTTTTTTCCCCCTCCTTGAAGAAATTTCAACAAATTCCTATGTTTTTTACATAGGTTAGCTCACTGGGGACTGGCTGAGTCCCCACATTGCATCATTTGCCTTCAAAAACACTAAGCTCAAGATCTGTGTAGCTGGCTTTCTATGTCCACTTAAGATTCAACCAACTGTGCACTGAAATATTGAGGAAATAGCTTTTATCTGGACTGTGATGTGCAGATATGGACTCAGCAGCACAGTTTCGCAATATCCAGAGTATTTACATTGGATTAAGTCTTATACATAAGCTAAAGACGACTTAAGCATATGGGAGGATGAGTGCCGATGGTGCTTAAATACTATTATTATTTTATATAATGGCCCCCTGCACATGGATTCTGGTACCTGTGGGTATCTTGGAATCAATCCCCCATGAATATCAGATGACTGTAGCGTGTGTATCTACCTGAGGATCTTAAGTTCCCACCTACATAAAAGCACTCTTTTCCCAACCTCAACATGCGCTGCCTTGAACATTCCCTACAGCAGGGGTCCCCAATCCCGGGGCCATAGACCACTACTGGTCCCTGGCCTCAGCAGGACCCAGCCACTGGGACAGATGAGGGCAAGAGGTAAGCCAGTAAGCGAAGCTCCACCTCGTGTCAGCTCGCTCCTATCAGGTTCTCATACCGCTGCTAATTGACAGGAGGCAGAGCTTCACTTCCCCTTCCCCTCCGGCTGCTGCTCCCTACTTCAAAGCTGTCCTCTAACCACCCACTACAGAACAAGTACACTGCCTGCCCATTCTTGGGAGAATGGTCTTCAACTAAACTAGCCCCTGGTATCAGAACGATTGGGGAGCACTGCATTATGGGACAGGTATATTTACCTAAGGATGTCACAGCTTGCAAGAAAGACAGTGCACAAGACAGAAAAAAGAACACGGACGTCTTTCTGAGATCTCTGCTTTCCAAACAGAGTGAAAAAGGAGCTCAACCCTCCAGCGGCCTCTGCTGCACTGCGAGGAAACCAGCATCCGGGGAGCCGAGCACCGGCCCTCACCTGCCTACCTGAGCACCCAGAAGGGAAAAGCTTCCCTTGCCCACCTCCTTGTGTGACAAGCATGGCCCGGGGGATTGGAACAAGTCCCCTGTCTATTCGAACATTGGAGGCAACTTACAGCAAAAAAGAAACATCAACCTCAAAAGACAAAAACAACCAAACAAAACCAGACAAATGTAGAGCCCAAGACTTGAACTGTGAAATTTTCTTCTCCAGTTCTCCTTTCTGGCCATTTTTAGGTAGAGGAGAAAGGTGCCGAGAGCCCCGCATGCCCAGCTGAAAGTGGGCCCAGCTGAAGGCACACAGTACTGGGACCGGAACTTCTCTCTTCACACCCAAGCTGGCTGAGGATACCAGATACACACAAAGCCCTCAGAACTAGCATCTGCACAGCTGGTATCTGCTTTTCAATACACCCAAAATTCAAAAGGACAGAGAAAACCAAAAAGATACCCAACGGCCACATGTCAAAGTGATGGATACGTGGGGGATTCCTTACACTGCTCTCTCTACATTTGCTTATACTTCAGTTTTTCTACACCATTTCAAATCTTTGAAAGAGCAAGTTGGGCACAAGCTCTACCACATGGCCTCTGATGGGTTCCCCTGAACTATGTCTAGTTGATCGAGGTTAACAAGGAACAGGTGTGTGTGCCCACTCAGGTTTTAGTGTACTGACACACCTTCAAGAGTCACCAGGAGATCTTGTTCCCACACAGGCCCAGTCCCTTTTGGGGGGTGGGGGGCACTGCTTCAGAAGTCAGGGGCCAGGGACTGAGAATCAGCATTTCTAGCGCCTAGCACCTTCCAGAAGGCTGTGGGTCTGGAGGCCACACTTCCTGTTTAGCTCTGATGGCAGCCTGGAGTCCCTTGCCCGCTTTCTGCCCCCCACTCCCTCCCTTCTGCACACCCCCTAATGTCCCTCCCTGGAACCACAGAACATTACCTTCTGCCGGATTCATTACTGCATCATGGAGCAGGGTGGCCATACTCCCAGCTATCCCTGCAAAACAAACTCCAGAAAATTACCCTCTGCTACCAGGTGTTCTGAGGAAGGTCCTGGAACCTAAGGTCACACGGACTCTGGACTGACACTTTGTAAGGAGAATTTATGAACTGCTCGGCTCTGGGGGAGCCCTGACCATAAAACACTAATGTGACAGTAGAAACACGAGCAGCCATGGGCAGTTGACGGAGGCATGTCACCCTCGCTGGAATCTTGCAGAAACCTTGTTTTCTTTCTTCTCAACCCCAGGAGACTAGACCTGCTACCACTAGGGGACAGTCCACACTGTAGAGCTTCTCTCTCTAGATTTCAACGCCCTCTGGTTCTTTTTCCTTTATTTACAAATGAGCTCTCTACCCCGTGAGCTGACATCAACGGGTGTTATATCTGAAAGTGGAGTAAACCCAGAAGAGGGAACTTTCAATAAATTCCTTAGTGAAAATCCAGGCTTTTTTTTTTTTTTTTAAGAAAATGAGAAAGAGAAGAGCAAGGCAGGAAGCTTGGCATGTGGTAGATTTCCAGAACAAGTTTGCAAAGCCACGATGGGCCTCCTGGATGACCACCCCCTGTCGGTCTCCTCTGGCCTGACTTTAAGGACCAGACAGTTCGAAAGGCTCAATCAGGCTGTAATCTTGCTTTCAGCTTTGCATTTCCTCCCTCTGCAGTGACACAGGCTGCAGATTAAAATGTCTAGAGGAAGAGGGAGGCATGAGGCACAGACAGATGCAAGAGCTCCCCTCCCCACCGCTCACACACTTAGTCGTTCCCAGGAAGGACGCACGGCAATCGCTGCAGGCCAGTGCTGGGCAGACCTTGGCACAAAGTGGGCTGTGTCAAACCCCTGCAAGGATCTACACCATTCTATAAAGCAGCATGGGCAAAAGGAGGGACCGGGAAGCATCAGGGCATGGCCCTTAGCGACCATCTCAATAAATGTAACTCGAGGTCAACATGTAAAACCCAAAGAAATATGTGCAGAGCACCTGGGCTCTTTATCAGCAAGGCCTGCTGGCAGGAGGAGGCTCTTTTGGGTTTTCTGAGTATAACAAGAAAGTCTAGGAGAATCTGTATGGGTCGGCTCTCTCTCCATTGCTGAAAAATTTCTTTGTGGTACTGAGATCCAGCCCAGGGCCTTCACTCCGAGCTCGATGCCCAGCACATCTTTAGTTTTAATATTGAGACAGCTTCCCACTAAGTTGCCAAGTTGACCCTGGCCGGGCTTGCACTTGGGATCCTCCTGCCTCAGCCTCCAGAGTGCTGGAATTAAAGGCCTGTGAAAAATAAATTTTATTCAAAATAAGCAGGCTTTCTAGTGCTACCCATATACCCACTCCACACCCAAGCAGGAAACAACAAAAGCCAACCCCCGGGACAGGAGCCGTGGCAATCCAGCCTGGCCCAGGACCAGACATCTTATCAAAAGCTGCCCAACAACGCCCGCCCCCACCGCCTCTCTCCCTCACATCGACCACACAAAGCTACGTCAGCCCTTGGTGCAGAAAGAGGCGACTCAGACACACGGAAGAGGACGGGGACATTTTCCCAAGTCTCCTGAAGCTGAAAGTGGGAAAGGCCTTCCGCAGTGGGCGCAAGTCCTGGGTCCGCCATAAAACTTCTCGACCTTTTAAAGCTTAGTGAGATCTTGGCGTTGTAGAGACCTCTGTATCAGTTTGATTTTTTTTAAAATAGTCTCAAAGAAGGTGTCCAGATAACTTTTTTAATCCAGCATTCAAAAGTTTTGATTCTATTCATTTTTTTCTTTCCCCTAAGACTGCTCATTAACAGCTTTTGAATGATTTAAACAACAACAAAAAAAGCCCACATGACAGTGAAAACTGAAATACCCCCGACGTCCCCGCGGGTGCAGCAGGGACGAGGAAAGGCATGTATGTGCGTGTGTGTGCAAGCGCGTGCACCGGGTGGGTGTGCACACCGCGCGACCCTAGAGTTCCTCTGTGGTGGGCAAGCTGCCGGAGACGAGGCGGTGGGGTCTCAGGGAGGAAGGCCCCTGGGGCGGGGCATGTGTTGAAGAAGAGAATTTTCTAATTCCAGACAAACGCGTTCAAAATACCATTGGCCAGGTGGCTGTTTCCTCGGTGGTGGAAAACATCGTTTAAAGTCCTTTTCACGTTTTCATAGCAGGCAAAATACATGGCGTGGGCCGGGCCCGCCCCCATGACCATCACATTGAGGCCCCGCAGGGGCCGCCAGAAACCTTCAGTCCGCATGATTTTCCTGAGGGCACCGTAGATGCTGGTGTACTGGGCTTTGGGATCTGGGTTCAAACTCTGCATTCGCGTCTGCGGGACAGTGAGAAAACAAAAAGGAGAGAAAAAGGCAGTTAATGGGGTGCAAAGAGAAAGTGTCGGGGGCCAGAGGCCAAGAAAAGGGCTGATTCTCAGTGTCACCAACTTTTTTTCTGTCCGTCTTTCTGTTTTTCTTTGTAGAGGTGTGAGCCCACGGCTTTCAAACTGAGATACATCCCCTGGCTGTTTTTGAGTTTTGACTATGAGACAGGGTCTCACTAAGTCACTAAGTTGTCCAGCCTGGGCTGGAATGTGCAAGGAATCCTCCTTCCTCAGCCTCGCAGAATGCTGGGATTATAGGCCTGAGTCACCAGGCCTAGCTGTTGCAAGCTTTCCAGGTCAGAATAACATACGTATTCTCACCCTCCTAATGTGCTTCTCCCTCTCCACATTCATACAGATTTCATTATGCTCAGTAATCGGGGTGAAAGGGCCAGAGCAGGGGGACAGGATGTGGGGTGGGAGGGCCCTGGGAAGCCCTGCTACTGGCAAGCTGTGCCTTCCGATTAACCTTGCTGAGTCTCAGAATCTTCCTTAAAAAAAAACATGTTTATTGCAAGTGGCAACGAAACGGTGCATGTGAAAACACGTCATGAACTGGACAGACCTGGGTATGCTCATCCCTTGGGTGCCCAGAGATTTGCTTCCAGGACCCCCACACATACCAAACTCTAAGGATGCTCTAGTCCCTTCCACACAATGGTTCAGTGTGTGCATATACATTATGCTCAGCCTCCTGTCCCCTTGCCATCATCTGTGGATCACACGTGATACCTAATGCAATGTGCTCTGGATGTAGTTGTGCCGGTTAAGGAGCGAAGGGCAAGAAGTAGTCAGCATGTGCTCAGTGTAGCTTTTCCAAATATCATGATGCATGGCTGGTTGCACCTGCTGGTGTGGAGCCAGAGTGTCACGGGGTCCTGAGGTCCTCAAGTCCCCACCCCGGTTCGGGCATCTCCTGCAGCCTCATCAACCTGAGTCCTCCACGTCTGAACGCTCCTGTTCACACCCTATTGGGAAACTCCCCAAGTCTTCTGGGCCCCACACATCACATCACCTTCAAATACTTTTCACATTTTATCTGTACAAGTTAACACCTAAATATAAAAGAATAGAAAATAGCCCAGGCTGGTTTTGAATTCGCAATAATCCTCCTGCCTCAGCCTCTTGAGTGCTGAGATTATAGACACGTGACACCATGTCCGGAACTAAAAGATCTTGCTCCTAACTTTTTTGCACAGTCTGGTACTTTGAGGCAGAGATCTGTCCTCTTAACAATCTCTGCCTAGCAAGCTCAGTCCCACCCAAGTAGGAACACTCCTCCTTCCTCCCTCCCGTCCCATTACCCACCCTCCTCTATCCTAAAGGTGGGACTCTCCAGCTTTTGGTGGGAGTGTCCTTTTATTTCCAATCAAAACCACACAGAAAACCTAATATATACACATATATGTACATATACATATATATGTACATATACATATATATGTATATGTAGGAAGAAGGATTTTTCTGATTGAAAATGGAGCCGAGGACCCTAAGCTTCATGGACGGAGCTGGCTCCCCCTCTTCAAGAAAGAAACTCCTTCTCCCAGGAACACAGAGCTGGAGCAACAGTGTGAAAAACAGTGGCTAAATCCAAGGTCATTTTCAGGTTTTAGGTTTCGGCAGCTATCACATCCCAAGGAAAATGGGCACGACCCTGGCCAACTCTTCATTTTGCCAAGAAAGGACATAAAAACAGTAACGACATAAGCAACAATCACCATGCCTTCTATGC
This sequence comes from Ctenodactylus gundi, assembly GCA_004027205.1. Taxonomy (NCBI): domain Eukaryota; kingdom Metazoa; phylum Chordata; class Mammalia; order Rodentia; family Ctenodactylidae; genus Ctenodactylus; species Ctenodactylus gundi. Next base: position 57,152 of record PVKB01004422.1, on the reverse strand, counting down.
CAATCATTTCCCCAAAGAAAGTGCATTCTTGATGCTTAAAAAAAGGAGATTATAAAACTGTGCTTTAAGTCAGATTTAGCGTTGCTAGGCCCTCAGTAACTTCTCCTTTCTCCAGGTTCTGGTTTACTGGTGAAAGCATCTCCTGGCCCTATCAGGGCCCGTAGCTGGACAGGCAGCAGGGCCCCAGAGGCCCTGGAGTGGCCCTGGGAGTAGATGGGCCAGTCTCCCTGCACCTGCACCTTTCTGTTGTTCAAAAGTGCTTTCTATTTTAAGCCTTCCAAAAGGATTTGAGGTGGTTTAATGAAAGGGCACATTATATGCAAACAAGCCCAAGCTGAATGGAAGGGTGGCCACACTACCTCCACTCAGGTTGGCTTTGCAAAGTGCCCCACCCCTTGGGAAGACAAGGGCTCCTAGCACCAACTTCTAAAAGATACTTGTGGTGACTCGGGCCTGTCATTCCAGTACCCTGGGAGGCTGAGGCAGGAGGATCCCAAGTCTGAGCCCAGCCAGGGCAACTCAGTAACTTAGTGAGACCCTGTCTCAAAAATCAAAAAATAAAAATGGTCTGGGGATGATGTAGCTCAGTGTGAAGGCCCTGGACTCAATCCCCAGGGCGACGGGAAATAAAGTAAAATCAAACATAAAGCTTAGAGCAAATGGGATCTCATACTTTACGTGGCTTTGTTCCTGTTAAAAAAGCAACAATGTTAGTGCATGATCAAAACTCCAGGCATTAGCGTCACACAAAAACGGGGTGAGTTCAGATTCCACTTCCCACTGGGGGGACACAGGGCACATGCTACATAAAGTAAGCCTCAGTCTCTTCACTGAAAACAGCTGAGAGCATTAAATGAAATTCCTAAGTGCCTCTTCCTATCGCGGTTTTTGGGAGTCATACAGGACTCACCAAGGGGCCACAGGAAGGTGGGGACCTGGCGCTAGGTGGGGCTTGAACCTGTCCCACTCACAGCAGGACCCCATGCCTAGGAAGATGCCCTAATCCTGCAGACCCAATAAAAACTTGTTGAGTGAAATGACCGAGCAAAGCCAGCTGAGGTGAAGGGCATTGTGCCTTCAGCCACCTTTTCCAAATCCAAGTCCTCTCTCAGCCTTGGTCATCGCCACATATCTGGCTCTTTCCCTATCACTGCAAGTTCCTGCTTCATGGACTTTCTCCAGCTTGGGTGTGACCTGCTGAGTCACAAGCAGAGCAGAGGTGACAGCCAGCCCCTGGATCCACCCTAGGTCCCGGGAAAAGAGTGTCTCCCGCCAGGCTCTAGCCAGGGATGGGTGCCCACATCTCGGAGAAGGGCTGCCACAGGGAAATCTTAAGAAAGCAAGCCCTGGCTCCAGCCTCCTCGGAGCTTCCGGCCTGGGAACTGTCAGCATTTGAACTAGCCTATGGCTTGGGCTTTCCTGGCTCCTAGACAGCAAAAGCCAAATAGCTCAGAGCAGACGGGCACCAGTGTGGGAAAATACAGCCCCAGAACTGGCTGCTGGGAGTCCGCATGCCAGCCTGGGATCTCGCTGGTCCCCAGTGTCCTGGACAGGAAAATGAAGGGGAGGACCAGAGCCAGGGCTGATGAACCAGAGTCACTCACAAAATGTTAGAAATACCCGTCCATTGGAATCACTCCAGTACACATTGATCCAAAGCTTTTTTCCTTCTCAATTTCCCCAGATGATTCTAGTTATTACAAAGTTCAGGAGGGGGGGAAAAAAACCACTAAATGACCTTTTAGGCCCCTTTCCACCCCTGTCCTTTCCAACAGCATCCTCTATCCAGCCTTGGCAGTGTGGGATCTACCTCTGTTCCTACCAGAAGGGGGTGGGGAGCCGACAGAGGAGCAGGGCAGGGTAGCAGGGTCCACACTGCATGCTTCAGAGCCAAGGTGCAGTGATTCATTAACCTTAGGGTATGACTGTCCTCACCTGTGACAATCTCCTGGAGAGAGCTGCTGGGAAACACTGGCATGGGGTAGACATGGCCAGTCCATTGTGTGAGGTCATCAGGAGATTCTCTTTACAGCCTGCTCATACTGGACGCTGGCATCACATCCAGACTTAACAAGGAAAGTTAAGTGCAAGTGATTCTGCACCCCCTCCAACCTCTTTTTAAATTAGGGGTGAGGCAGGTGACCTCAACATTATTGAACCAAAAGGCACCAACTTCTTACACAAAAGGGAAGTGTGTGTGGGTATCTCTGCATCTTGGTGGAGTTTTGTCCCCACTCGCGGGCAGCCATATTTAAGGACACCTGCCAGGGACAGAAGTAATGGGCCATCAGCACTAAGCAGGGCCCCACCAAGCTATCCCGGGCCCACTGCAGCCCTCTGGGTCCGTCAGCACCTTCCTGTCTTCAATCTTCCCAGGTGGAGCACCTACTCAGGACTGGGCACAGAGATGCAAAGGGGAAAAAAAAAGGTAAGGAAAAAAGACAAACAATGAAACTGTGTGTTAGGAGAAGACGGGGAACGGACCACTCATGGTGACCAAAAGCAGCAAAAGAGCCCAGGAGGAACAAGTCCACGCTAGCCTCGGAGAGGCTGGAGAGAAATGGGTAAGAAGTGGGGCAAGTGGAGCCAGTGCTAGAGAAAAGATAATCAATTTCATCTCGCGATCAAAATTTTTAGTGACTCTGCCTATAAAGCGTAAAAAAGGATAGCTGGCATTTTATTGTTACCTTGTGGACCACAAAGAGGAAGTGAGTGGAAGTAACCCACACGTCCACCAAGGTTAAACAAAAACCCACTCTGCGAAATACTACTCAGCCTTGAAAGAGATTTTGACTCTTGCCACAATACAAATGAACTTTGAAGACACTGTCCTGAGTTCCTAAGCCAGTTGCAAAAGACAAATATTGCATGATTCCATTGACAGGTACCCAGTATAGTCAGACACAGAAGGGAGGGGAGGGGTGAAGGAAATGGACATACTGTCTGATCTCGCAGGGTTTTACAAGATCTAATAAGGAGACCCATGGACTCGGGGGCAGTGATGGCTGCACAACAATACAAATGTACTGAGTACCGCTGAGCTGTGCATTTTAAAGCTGTCAAAATAGCAAATTTTATTGTGTAAATTTCGCTACTTTAAAAAAAAACAGAAGATGGAGAGGAAAAGGAAATTAATTTATCAGGATACCCAGAGACTAAAAACAATGATGACAATGGGAAACACACACACACAACTAGAGGCAGACTCTCACAAATCCCTTTCCGGCCTGGGCTTCCAGTCCTGCGCAAGGCCTCTGAGTGCCAATGGCTGGCTCTCCCTCCTCCCTCATAATCCTTTCCCAGGTTTGCAAGGTGATTCTCCCCCCCTTGGAAATCTGTAACGCATATTAGCATATTAAAGGCCCTGCAAGCCAGTCAGGACAGAAACCTGTTCAACGAGGTTGGCACTTCCTACATGCGAATCTTTGGAGGAGTGAGCATTCTTTCCACCTAATAACCAGTTACACTTTACTGAGCACACTTGTGACTATACACACCCTTGAGGCAGGAAGTCCAGGACAGAGACCCTCGGGCAGCCCCTCCAGAGGACGGTGAGCAGAGAGGGAAAAGGCAGGAGGCCACAGGAGGAGCCTGCCTGGAGCAGACTGGCAAATCAGCAGGTTGCCTTCCTCGGCCTCCAAGCCTACCCGCATAATTGCAGTTTGCTCTCAAAGGGATAGAGGGGAAAACACATTGGCTCAGAAATCGGGGGTCCTCAGTCTCTGGTGGGGCTCTGTCACTCACTGTGCAGCCAGCACAAGCCCAAGTGTGCCCCAGAGCCATGACTGCAGGAGGACTGCAAAGCCAGGACTCAGTCCATACCTGCACTGACAATGAGAGGCTGGCCTTCTCCTGTGGTACCCCACCAGGCGACAGGCCTCCCAGGCCGGCCTCCTGGGCCTGACTTCCCGTGGCGGGGAGGAAGGGGAGGGAGAGTGGAAAATGCTGTCGGGTCCCAGGTGAGCTTGGGGATCATGTAACAGGAGCTTTGAGGGCCCTGGGGAGACAGCACGACAGCCCAGCCCCACCATTCCAGACAGAAAACCTGGATCCCAAGAGGGACAGGCACTTGCCCAAGGTCTCATGGATGAGACCTAGCGGCCAGCCCGGCAGCGTCCATCACTTGGGCAATGGCCTCCCTGAACCACCCAAGCAGCCAGCTAGTAAACCCCAACCCTCCCTTCTCCTGGTCTCAAAAATAAATAACATACCACGCTCAGAGTACAGGCGGCCCTCGTGGGACTAGAACAAGAGACTGTGGAATCAACTCACATGGAAGTCGGACATGGTGAGGAACAGGGCAGGGAGGGAGGGAGGGTGGCATGGTATTAACAAGCATGAGCAAGCACAAGCCCTGGGCGGGCATGGGGCTGAGCTCCGGGCTGCCCAGCCTTCGTGGCTCCAGACTTTCTCCCAAGGAAAGGAGGCCAGGCTCAGCGGAGGCCCTAGGAGAATGCTGAGCCTCCAAAGAGGCTGTTGCCAAGGCCTGCTTCACAATCTGAAATCAGACTGGTAAGTTTCAACCTATCCTATCTGTCAGTTGTTCCCAAACAGCAATGAAATTTACTAAATCCAACTGCAGCAAAGGCCCAGCCCTGGCCTACTCCCTGTGTCCACAGTCTGGCTGCCAGCGCTCCCACTCAGACCATGGCCCCACACCAGCACCCTGCTCCTGCAGCACTGAGCTCTGCTGATGCTGCTCTCCAGCCACAAGGGGCCAGCTCTCCTCAACAGCTACACGGGGCAGAAAGGATGGGCCATGGAACCCATTCCCAAGGCCGAGTCCTGCCCCAAAGCCAGGCCGGCAATGACATCACAGGCCAGCAACAAGAGGTCCCTCTGGCTCTGTGTTTGGTGGGAGGCAGCCTGCAAGCATCATCCAGGCCGTGGAAAAGGCTTGTACCACCATCCAGAATCCTTGGTGCCCACAAGCTGCAAATGTGGGGACCCAAAAGCCACATCAAGGAGACCTGCACACAGTGAATCTCTCCTGGTTTAAAACTAGCAGCGTCCCTGACTCAGAGCCTACTCCCTCATTAGGCACTTTCGCAGAGACCAGACTCTTCACAGGTTTCAATGGCCACACCTTGGTCCTTTGACACCCATGCAAAATATCCCCAAAAGGAAGCACGGGGATGCTATTCAGCATCCTCAAGTGCACCGAGAACCCAGGCTGAGACACCTCGACCTTTATCCACAAGCTCAAAATTCCAGACCAGGTCTTTTTCCTTACATCTTACAAATGTGCAAGTAAATATATACAAAGAGAATATAATTTCCACACACCTACAGAGAGATATATACACCTATGGGATCAAAATGAAAACCGGGTCTTCTTAAATTGAGACCAGCAAGGCAAAATGATTCTCCCAAAAGTAGTCACTTCCCTACCCCTAGTGGAGGGTGGGGTGAGAACATGGTTACTTACAGGCCAGGCACACAAAAGGACTTCTAGTCACATACATTCTAAGAAAAGCCTCCCTTCCTCCTGCCCTCCCCTGCCACCCCACCAATGTGCTTTGAAAAGCTCCTACTAAGAACCATGACTTAGAAGCTAGCAAAGGACTAGAAAAGATCTCCAAGACAACAGGAGTGAACAGGCCTTGGAAGAACACACCCAGCTTACTCAGGTCTACCGAAGCCCTATAAGCTTTACGCAGCGCCCAGGGCACTTTGACACTGGGGGTGAGGCGGTAGGTTCCACACAGGGGACAAACCAGAAGGCTCTTCTGCCCTTTCCCTATGTCTCACGGGGGTCCCCATTTTCAGAAGGGTCACACCGTTCCCTCCACAGTCCAGACCTCCTGGTCACCTGCCATCTCTGAAATGCAGGACACTGACCGCAAAGGACCAGGGCACCTGCCATTGATGCTCTCCAAACAAACTCCTGAAATTTTTAGACTGTGCTGGGGAATAGGTTTTTTTTGTGTGTGTATGTGAAAGGGGCACTGTTGTTTCTAGGGACAAAAGGACTAGGCAGTGTTTCCATCACAAATTCAGCAGGAAAGGGCAATTCCGCCATGACAGTGATTATCCTCCTGGGGCAGGAGTCACTGCACTAACCCTGTTCCTTTTACACAGATGTTGGTGGGACAAAGGCAGATACAGTGTGAAAATTCAGTCCCAGATCTTGTCCAAGGGTGGCTAGAGAAAGGGCCACTCAAGCTGCATTGAGAAAGAGGGACTTGGGAGTCAAGCCATCAGGAACAGAGCTGCCACGACAGTTCTTTCTATGCTATATTTGATTTTTTTTTGGATATTACTTTTGGAAGAATAAATGGAGTGAGGAGAGGGAGAGAATCGTTCTGGCTGCAGGGCATGTGGACTGGGAGGACTGTCTGTGGCTGGGGGCCTGGTGCGCCGGGAATGCCACAGGCTTAAGAGACTGGCTAGAGTAGGAGACCACTCGGTGGTAAGAGGCTGCGGCCAGACCATGGGAAGCCCTGGATTCCTGAGAACGAGTAAAGTTTATAGTCAGGTGTGTTCCATGGCTCACAACGGTCCTGGATTGAGGGCTTCGAAAAGCCACTCAGGAAGCAAGACAGATGGGCTCTCCCACGTCTGAGAAAAAGCAGCAACCCACACAACTAAACCCATCCTTGCTGGGCCACTCGACAGAGGGACCCTCCCCCAAAGCTGTGGCCACGTGCAAGGCCACCGTAGCATTGCACATTGCTTAGGGTTCCCTCTCTGCCCACAGCTGCAGCTCTCGGCCTTGCCTGGGGCTCCAAGGATGCCATTTCTACATTCCTGACCATGGAAGCCAGACCTGAGCTCCTCCTCTTTTCTAGAAAAGTCTGCAGCCAAAGCAGAGAGATGAAAGAATCCATGCCTGGCCCAAAGCCAGCATAGCCTGCACACGCTCAGAACATCCGCTACAGCCCTCCCCAAAGGATCAAAGGCTCTATGCCCGATAGGTGAGGCCATTTCCCAGCATTCCAGGTTGACAGGGCTGGGATTTCAGGGTGCAATTTGTCACCTCACTGGGTGACTGGAAGAGCAGGCCGGCCCTGAGCAATAGAGAAACCTGAGCCGCCAGCCACTCCCCCCACCTGCAATGCTCTGGCAAGAGAAGCCAGGGAATAAGTCAGAGGTTCTAATCCCACACCTGGCATTAACAAATCATGTGACCACAGGCAAATCAACTCGCCTCTCCGAGCACCCAATGCCTCTATATACAAAATACCCCATACTACTGAAATTGGTAACAAGACCAGCTAGCTACCCCCATTATACGAACAAGGAAACTGAGGCATAGTGTTGCTAAGCAGCTTATCCCCAAAGTAGGACTGGAAGCCAGGGAAGTTGGCTCTGGCTTCACACTTCCAATCACCAGGCCACCCAGCCTCACACAAAAGGGTGGATGCTAAGGGATTCCAGTGATTCCCGCCTCCCCTCTGTCCCCAGCATGTTCTGCTTCTATTACCACGCCAAGTCACATGGTATGCCCCCTCCTATGTGCCTTAGGAAAGGGGGAGTTACTCTATCAAATTCACCTAGAAGAGTCAGCTCAGGTGTTAACATAGATGAGGTCCCCAGGGGTCTTTGTCTATGTCCAGCCTCAAGGAACACACAGGTAGCACACGGGGACCATGCGGCTTCACCATCAGCTTGGTCACTGGTCCCACACAGGACCAGGCAATACTGCTAGTTCAATACAAACTCATTCTGTTTCCAGCAAGAAGAACTATTAGGCAGCCAAGGTCAAAGGCAGGCAGGCATCTGGTAGACGGAAGCCTGGCACTCTATCGCTGTTTGTCTTGTCCATTTTCTGCTGCTACCACAGAATACCGCCAACTGGGCATGACAACAGCAGTTCATTTGGGTCACAGTGCCGCAGGCTCGAAGTCCAAGCAGACGTGCCAACATCTGGCAGGGCCTCTGTGCTGCGCAACATGGCGGAGGGCAGAGGCAAGCCAGCACGTGCAAGACTGAGAAAACAGAGCCCCACTCACCCTCCTCCCAGGATCCAGTGGGAACCCCCCACGGCCACCACAGCAGCACGAGCCCGCCATCCCTGAGGTCCTGCCTCTCAGAACTGCCACCATCCACTCCGGCTCAGCACGTGCTTTGGAGGGGATGTGTAACCCACGGCAGAATTCAAAGGCTACGATTGAAACACGCCAACGGTCAGGCAGCCTCCAAGAGGGAATTTAACTTGCTGCTAGTAAAAACGCCTAGCGAGGGCCTCCCACTGACTCAGCCAGCCCCGTAGATGCCACTAGCTCAGCAACACCTCACTTGCAAGTAAGGACAAGATGTCCGAGGCGAGCGGGAGAAACGCCCACCCTCAAAGGTGCTGCTTTCTCCTGGAAGACAGTAAACTTGCTGGAGCTGCTCCGAGCTACCACAAAGAATGAATTTAACCCAAGAGTCCCCACTGAAGCACTGCAGGAGTACACCAATCCACTCCAGAGTGCGGGTCCCTGGGTGCGGACAGAGAAGGGCCAGGCGCTAGAGCACGTCCGAAGTGGCACAGACAACCCCTGCTGCCCATCGCGTGCCTGGCACCACTGGGCTCCCTGAGACTTTCCACTTGTTTTCAGAGTTCTGCCACCCACATGCCCCCCTCCTCCCTTTCAGTAATGCGCACAGTCCAGGCTCCCAAATCCCCCTGGTGACCCCACCCCCCGGGACAATCCTCTAGCCAGACTTGGCTGAAAAATAGCAGAACTTCCATACAGAAATTTACCTAATTTAACCATCCACTCCAGGCTTGGAGACAGCCTCTGCCTCTAAGGGGACACACTACACAGGAAACCAGACTCAGTGCAGCCAAGACGGGGTGGGACGCAGAAGGAGGTGGGGGAGACCCCACATGTCCGCAGGCAGCACCCCTTCAGGACACACGGCGGGGACAGGAGGCCTACAGAGAAGACATCTGAACTGCATGCATTCCCTCAGGACTGCGGAGCCGGCCCCAACTCCAGGCCTCCCCGGGTCACCAACTGCCCCGGCCCAGACCTGAGGACACAAGGACGGTCCCCTTGCTTATCGAAATCCTACTCTGTGTTTTAGCTGAATGGACTCAGAGAAGATGTCCGTCCCGCCCCGTCACCTGCGGAACCCTTTCCCCACGTGCTTCCGGAGACGAAGACACAAGCGCTCCGGTCGCCTAGCGCGGCTGAGGTGTTCAGTGAACGTTAGGTGTCGTGGGCTCCTACCTGGCAGGGGAAACCCTCACTTTGGTTACTACGTGACTGGACCGCCCGCCGCTGGCTTCCCTCTCCCTGCAGGACTGGCTGGGACTCTGCTTGCTGAAAAAGGGCCCTTTGGCACACGTTTGTTTTTGTTTTTGTTGTTCTCGTTTTGGTTTGGTTTGGTTTTTGCTTGGTTTTCTCAGGGACCACTGAATTACTTTCCCAGCCTTTTTTTTTTTGTTTGTCCTTTTTTTCATGCTGAGACAAGGTCTCACTAAATCAGTAAGTTGCCAAGTAGGGCTCAAACTTATGATTCTCCTGCCTCAGCCTCCCAGAGTGCTGAGATGACAGGCCTGCACTAGCAGGCCCGGCTTTCATTGCCGGTTTGAACCGAACCCCATTCCATGACAGAATAGGATGACAATAAAGCACACAACAGACTCCAGGGTCTCAGAGGGCAACTACCGGCCCCAAGAAACTGGTTTGGGGACTCTAGGCCACAGAATGAATTTTTTGTGACACCCTACTGTACTCCACAGTGACCAACAAAGCTTGCCCACGAGACATGAGGCAGTCTATCCCTTCTGATGGACACAATAGAACAAGCATGCAAAGGCCTGGGGCCAGCAGAAGAGGGTCACACCCGCTCTGCCCGCCCCTCCTCCACTGCGCCTGCTCGCCACCTGTCGTAGGGCTCACACTCGCACCCGCCTTCTCAGGGTCCTGTGCTTGGCGTCAGGGCTGCGGCTGCCTGCTGCTTCTATGCCTGGTTTAAAAAAAATAGCAAATTCCTAGAAATATGTCCCTGTTACAAATTCCTTCACAGCCTCGCCGCTAGGGAGGAGGGTGGCCTCCACACCCATCCCAATGGGAGCAAAGTCACCTGAATGCTGCACACCGACCCCAGCACGGAGGCAGCCAACCCTTCCGCTCTTTCCTTACGCTACCCTACCTCACAAAAGGGAAACTGAGGCCCGACAGAGCAAAGGAAACATGTCCACGGCTCTGCCCCTAAGGAACTCTGCCTCTTCCACCATTTCTAAATGAATAGACAGGCCCATTTGAATTAATCCTGATTATGTAACACAGGAAACATGGATAGTTAAGTGGAATGGGGGGTGGGGGAGAAGGTCACTAGTCTCAGTTACACAGGCACAGAGAATCCCAAACAAAAGTGCCCCAGGAAGCTCACTCACCTAGCCTCGCTATTCTGGGCCAAGGGCCATTCAGGGGACCTTAGACAGACGCTAAAGTCCAGGATCGTGGCTGAGGTACTGAGGTTCCCTGACACTGCTGCTCAGTCTGCTGCAGCCAAGGTCTCCACAGCGACAAGTCTCTGGCACAGCTTGGAGCTCGCTGCCCACTGAACTGTGGGGTAACAGTGCCCAGGACAAATCCAGATGACCAAGGAACAAGGTCAGGACTGGGCACAAGGAAGACCTGTGGGTTCATCTCCTGTCGCCTGTGGGACGCAGTGGCCCTGAAAGACTTGGGCCCCAGCTCTCCAGGCCCTAGGATTCTGGAGGAATCCCTCACAAGGAACCCCACAGCAGGCACAGACGTTTATGCCAAGTATCTCCTTCTACCAAACAGGGAACATCCTCCAAACTGTACCCCTAAAAATGAATATGATTTTTAAAAAGGAGAGATCCCTTGGTTAAGAGTCAGAAACCCAAATCCCTGCCCAGCTCTGTCACCAAGTCCCAGAGGACCCTCTGCACAATGAGGCCACTTCCGTGGACAGACTCCCCCGTGGGCACCATAAACGTCCATCAGCACGCTTGTCGAAAGGATAAAAGAAACGAATGCATCACCTGCAAGGAGGTCCTTTCCAGCTCCGCCAGTCTAAATCGAAGCCAGAGCCCTTGGAAAGCCAGTGAGTGTGAGTATATGGGTGAGGTTTATTCGGGGAAGGTGAGTTTATGTCACTATGCATCAGGACTACCTCAGCTTAAAAGCACCTGTATTAAAAAAAAAAGGGGGGGGGGGCTGGGGATGTGGCTCAGTAACAGGGCACTTGCTTACTAGCATATGCAGCCCCGGCTTCGATCTCTAACAACCAAAAAGAAGCAGAACAAACTTCATGAGAAACAGGACCCCCTCAGTCGCCAAAAGTACTGAAAGGAGGGTCTACGAGAAGGATCTGTACACACCATGTTCCAGCAGGACTGTGCACAACAGCCCAAAGAAACAAGCGACGACCCAAACGTCCATCAATAAATGGGTAAAGAAAACACGCTATGTCCATACAACAGAATGAGCACTACCCAGACTTGAGACGGTGGAAATCGGAGCCAGGGTTCAGCGCGGATACACTCTAGAAGACTATGTGCTAAGTGCAACAAGCCAGTCATACCAGAACCTCCGCTACGAGATTCCAATCGGAGGAGTTACTACGGTGTAGATCTGCAATGTCCTCCAAGAGGCTCGTGTGTTTGGAAAACAATCCAATCCTGCGTTAATCCACTGATTTCCTGTGGAGGTGGAGCCTGGTTGGAAGGGGTGTCACTGGGGCTTGACCCGGAAGTGGCCGATCACTGGGCCATGACCCAGAAGGGATACTTACCTCGCTGCCTCCATTCATCATTCTCTCTGCTTACTGTTGCAGTGCTGTGAAGCATTTTCTCTGGCCAGGCCCTCTGCCATGCCCTTCCTCCACTGTGGGCCACCCTACAAAGAGGCTTTCTGAAATGTGAGCTAAAATAAACCTTTTCTCCCTTAATTTGTGGGTGTTGGGTTCCAGTAAGGAGAAACTAAGACAAGAGTCAAATTCAAAGAAACAGAAAGAACAGGGCTGCAGGGAGGGGGAAACAGGACCTCGTTATTTGAGGGGTGAAGGTTTAGCTTTACAAGATGAAAAGACTCCTGGGAGTGGTTGTGTAACCATGAGAAGGTTCTTAATTGCACACTGAAAAAATGCAAGATGGCAAATTTTATGTATATTTGGCCACAATAAAAATAAAATCTCAAGTTTCAACAACATCTCATTCCATTCGCATTTCAGAGTCTAAAATCCTAGAATAATCAAATAGTTCCCTGAGTCTCCCTATGATAACTGAGATACCATGTTTTCTGTCATCTGTCTGTTTTGGGGTGAAGGCAGCCAGGGGTCTCAAATGCACAGTGTTATTCTCTGAGAATACATTTTTGGCCCAGGAGTCTGCTGGGAAGGAAGCGTTTGGAAAGCCAGCCCAGGGTCTCTCAGGCAGAGGCAACATGTTTTAACAGCAGGCAAAATGCTCAGGACACAAAGCCCAACTCCTCTTCCTCCCACATGCTGACCTGGCCCGGTGACGCAGTGCTTCCCTCTCCAGTACACCCTGGCCCACGCTAGCCGAGAGTCTACCCCAGCTAGCGGCACCCCACATGCTCTGGCACGGAGGAGGCAAACACTTGTGAGGCTGGCAGGCTGACAAGGCCGGTGGTTCCAAGACATTGCCCTTGGCATCAGTGCTAGAGGAGGAGAAGGAGCCCAGCAAGCCAAGGACAACGGCTCTTCTGGAACGTGCACCGGACGGACCAGGAAGCCAGACACCTCAGAGCCCTGTGCTTGTCTCCAGGTCGGGTGTGGCCCTGCCAGCTCCCACAGGACACCCTTCTTAGAGGCCACGCCCTCTAAGCATGGCCCCATGATCAGCCCATTATCCACAGAAAAAGAGTGTTTCAAAGCAGCCCCGTCACCAGTCTTTGCTTGCTCATTCCTCTATAATACACCCATATAACACATATAATATATAATGTGTGTGATTACAACCAGGGGTGCCGGGGACGTGTCGGGTGTCTGTCTCCCATGTGAGCTGAGAAGAGGCAGGACGGCAGGGCAATTCGTCCTTCATTGCCGTGAGCTCTGCCTCCCTAAAAACATGATTCATAAAATCACTGCAAGGACCCAGAATAAGCTCCACCCACAGGCACGCACAGCCGCACCCCTGGTGCAAGGAACCTGGCCACCATCTGCGGGCCTTCACAGAGCAACAGCCGATGGTAAAACCCACCAAGCAGGACCCCAGGGTTCAGGGTAAATTCCCCAATGTCGGCAGCCAGATTTCCCACTAATGCTGCTATCCAATTATCTCCAGAATGCAGAACACAGGATGACACCGGGGCGGGCCACGGCGCCAGCGGCCAAGCCTCCTTTCTCCCCACAACTTTCACGCCACAGCAAGGAAAGGTGACAGCACACCAGAAATCCCAGGCTTGGCATGGGAAGGGCTCCTGGGACAGGCACCAAAGCCAGCAAGGAGAGGCTCAGCTTCTGGCCTCTGGAACCCACAAGCAAAACTGAAGTTACACAACACGAACAAATGACTTCTTAGACTTTTTAGGGGCAGAAAGAGGGAAAGGTCATTTTTCAAAATTTTCTGGACACTGAGGGGAAACCTTAGGCTGACTAAAACCCTTTCTCAGAAAGAGCTCAGCCTGTGATTTAAGCCAAAGCTGCCTGATTGAAGGATTCCCAGAAGCGAGAGGACGCTGGCCAGAGGTAAGAGAGAGTCTGAGCACACAGCCATCTGGGCAGGTGAAAGGGAAGGAGAGAAAAGGGTCCACGCACCACCCACAGGTCGTGAGCTACAGGGGCTGACGTGGGGCAGCACTGGTGGAATCCCTGCCTGCAGGACATCTATAGTCTGGTAAGGGGAGAAAACAGCAACCACAAATTATATATATACATAAAAATCTTCAAGCCAGGCCTAGGGGCAGAGGCCTGTCATCCCAGGACTCTGAGAGACTAAGACAGAAGACCACAAGTTCAAGCCCAGCCTGGGCACCTGAGTGATTTAGCAAGATGCTGTCTCAAAAGTCAGAACTAAAAAGTGGTCAGAGGATGGAGGTCATGGGAAAGCCTTGCATTCAATGACCAGGACCCTTCTCCTGGCCCTGCTCCTCCCCCGCTTCCCTGCATGCCTGCAAACAAGTGTCATGAAGGAATGTCATGAAGGAAAGGCAGAAGGAGCCACAAGGGTACATTGCAGGGACCTTACTGAGATTTGGGGAGGGGTCCTGGGAGTGACCACAACGGGGAAGGCGAGGTAGGGGAAGGATCTCAGGCACAAGGGTGGCAGGGGGATATGTCCCCTGAAGTCTGTGGAGCATCCGATGGGCCTGGGAGTTGGCATAAGGACCTGGAGCCCATGCTGAGCCCTGAACAGGGGCTGAGGAGGGACTTAACCCTCAATGCTATGCTTCTGTTTGGCCCTGACCTTGGCCTTGGCTTTAGGAAAAGAAGGAAGGAACACTGCAGGTGATGGTCTCTTACTGTGAAATCTCCCAGAAGCACAAACTCCCTAAATTTGTGGGAAGATACTTCAGGGGGCCTGCCAGGCTCCCCCTCCCCCATCGCCTTCCCACAGGGCACCTCGAAAATCAGCCAATCTTGCCCATGCCACTGGCAGCACAGGGTAACCTTTGGCCACACCAGCTGACCCCTGGATGACTCAGCTTCCTGGTGGTGAACTTGTGAAAGGTCCTGACAGGAAAGACAGCTATAAACAGGGCTTTCCAGAAGCATCTGCCACATTATCCCCTTGGTTCCAGGGTGGGGCTGTGGCCATTCAGCATTTCTGGGATGGCCTGAATTAAGGGTTTACAGTCTCAAAGAGGTGGTGCTCGTGGTGATTTCAAGCAGATTAAATAAACTGTAATTTCTAGCAGGCACTTTGGAACTCAGAGACAAGCAGGGCCTCAAATGGACCATGGACAGCTGGCTCCTCTCCCTGGTCCTCACAGGATCCCCTGCGGAGTTTTCTCAACTTCCTCTTCAAAGCGGAAGTGGATGCCTGGGGGATGGCATCCTATACTTTGGTGCACAGTCAAAACAGAGTTCCCGAAAGTTACACTGCCTCCATGGAATAAGGAATTTGAGATAAGAAGCTTCCTCTGGGACCACCTTGGTTCAGTCTTCCCATTTTACAGACAAAGATGCTAAGGCTCAAGCAAGTCAAATGCTTATCCCAGAGCCCCTGGTTATCCCCAACCAACGCTCCTTAAAAGATAAGCACACATATGTGCATGTAGCAAGACCTTTCTTTTGCCTTTTTTCTACTCTTTCCACTTCCTGCTGTCGACAATCCAGCAGCAGCTCAAATGCTGGTTCAGGACTAAAGCAAAGCAGGGGGGGAAAAAAAAACCACGCTCTCCCTGGGCGCTTCATGGCCCCTTAAACTTTGGCTGCTCTGAGATGAGAAACCTGTTTCCAATTTAAAGGAGCTTCTAGTGAAAGCCCAGCTCCACAGCAATTTTTGGTTTTCAGAGGCTAAGACAGCACTTCAGGAACTTTCTGATGATTGGATTGCTAGAAAAGGCAGAGGTCCTTGAAGAGAAGCTAGGAAACATGACATTCCTACTCAAGGTCAGGCAAAGCGTCACTGTCACCAGGGCCCACTCAGGGGCCCATGAGAGGCAGCGATAACCACAAGGGTAAACGAAACCAACACGCACCCACAATAGCAAACTGCACTTTCAATGCGTCTCCCTCCTTCTAAAACTCCAACTTGTAAATATATTCTTCATTGTTATGTATTTTCTGTAATTCAAAGTTATTTCTAAGTTAATGCGTTAAAGCTCTATGATCTAAATTTTCAAGACTTTTTTGTTGCAACGGGTTACGGCGGATTAAACCTAGGCTCTCCGCAATGAACTATAGCTCCAGCTTTTCTGGAGGGAGGATAGGATCTCCCCAAGTCCCAAAGTTGCCCAGATTAGATTTAAATATGTAGCCCTCCTGCCTCGGTCTCCCAGAATACCGGTTTTACAGGGGTGCAGAGGATGCACCACACCTGGATTCTTTAGTAATTTGTGAAACAAGTTGATTTCATATACCCTGGCCTGCAGAAACATGCGGACTAAGGACTCGGATAGTGCTTGAGAAGCTGAGATTCAAGAGAAAAAAAATTTAAGCACAATTCCACTAAAAAAGGGGGTCACCAGACTTGCATACATGTTACAGTTTTAACCTCTTCATAGAAAACATTTCTTCCCAAGGGCATTTCTTTTGGCTCGGCTTCAAGCAGACCACACCTTGGCTTCATCAAATCCTTTCTTCCAGGTAACAGCTCAGCACTGTCTATACCCCAAAAAGGCCCAAGCGCACATGGAAACCGCACAGGTGTGCTGAGTCAGCAGGTCCGACACAGACATGACCACTTAGCTCAAGGCTGGGGAATGTCCGGCCTACGGGCCATATACAGCCTGTGAGTCAGCTGGGCCAGCTGGGCCAACTGAGAAACAGGTTCAGCCATCACAGTAAGAATGAGTTAATGAAAAGTTTTATTAAGTATAGCATCTAAATGTTAAGCTGATAATTTTGTATGGTCTGTGAGTGACATCATAAGTAGCCAAATGACCCTTGGCAGAAGAAAAGTTTCCCCACCCCCCACAGTCCCACCTTCCCATTTCACAGCCACAAGGGAGGCTTGGCAAGGGGTGGGTCTTTCCCAGGGCCACTCTGCGATTGGTCCCTGGTCTTCTCCAGCCAATTATAATTCACCCTAAGGGAAGAAAGTCCTCCTGTGTGAGCTGGTCTTGGCGCTTCATCAAGGCTTGCTCGGGAAGCCCCGCACCTCAAGGGAGAAAGGCCAAGTATGGCCGGGACCTTCCCCAAAAGGACTAGGAACCCTACACAAATCAGAGCCTCCAGGACAGGCCTTGGCACTCTGTGGCTCCAGACCAACTTCTGTCCCTGGGAAGGCACAGCTGTCGCCTGCCCTGTCTCTCTTTGCCCTGTGGGGAGTAACCTGGGCTGGTAAAGGTCACTTGGGCAAACCCTAAACCTGTACAAGTCACATGACAGTGTTTAATTTTTAGCTACTTATCTGGCTGCTGGTCCTGCTGACATTTGCCCCTCCTACCACCCATTAATCAGGAACTAATGATGAGCAGAAATGCCTTCCTAGGACAGCCTGGCTCCCTCCATTCTGTTGTTCCCACCCCCCCCTCTGCTGCTCTTCAGTGTCCGTCCATTCCCCCCCCCCCCGTGACCCTCCCCCTAGGAAGGAGGCTGGCTTCTTTGCCAGTCACCAGGTAGTCCCAACAGGGAAGGGCCATTTGGAGGGGAGAATGGGAGGAGGAGAAGGTAAAGGGGGAAAGGGAGCACTAGGAGAGAGGGAGGAAGGGGAGAGAGGGGGAGAGAGGGGAGGGTGGGGAGGGAGAGAGGAGGAGAGAGGGGAGGGTGGGGAGGGAGAGAGG
This sequence comes from Ctenodactylus gundi, assembly GCA_004027205.1. Taxonomy (NCBI): domain Eukaryota; kingdom Metazoa; phylum Chordata; class Mammalia; order Rodentia; family Ctenodactylidae; genus Ctenodactylus; species Ctenodactylus gundi. The sequence continues at coordinate 39,828 of PVKB01004422.1, read as the reverse complement.
AGGAGAGAGGGGAGGGTGGGGAGGGAGAGAACACTTTCTCAGGAAGGCTCAGTAGAACCCCCAAAGCAAAGACTCAGAGGGCACAGGCGTCCTGAGGGGGCCAGGCATCTCAAGGACCCTCTGTGCTGTTTTTAGGATCAGAGACCCACCTTCATGCTAACACCCAGGTCTTCTGTCCAAGTCTCCGGTATCGCGTACTTGCCAAGGCCCTTCCCAACTCCTCCCCGCAAGGCCCAGTCCTTGAGAATATTCCTCACTCTTAGAGGAACTAATCTGTCTGTCCCCATTTCCTCGTTCCCTCATGGGAAGGCACAGTGCTGTGCCTAGGCAGGGCTCCCAGCACACAGGGTACCACCCCGGAGGCCCGCTCTGCAAAGACCACAGTCATCGACTCTGCAGGGACCAAGCAAACTCTCACCATGCCTGGTGAATCTCCCTACTAGGAACATCATCATGAGTCAGCAAGGCACTATAAGAAGCCCACGGTCAGCAAACAAACGCCACGCCGGACGGTGACTAAGGAAAGCAGCCTGGCTCCAGGGCTGGACCCACGCCTCGCGGGCATTGGCTGGCCTCTGCCCCACACCCTCACCCAGGCAGCGCCCTTTCTCCTTTGACAATGCTCTGGAGGGCTGATCATCCACCGGCCACCCAAAAACTTTAACCCAGGCACCCGACATTCTGGGGACGTCCATGATCCTCTGGGCCATGTTCAGGCAGAGCACGAGCTGCTCCCAGAACCAAGTCTGAGTCAGAGGCTGTGCTGGCGAGTCCTGCAGCCAGTGTGTCCCGCACCCACCGCCCACCTCCGGCCCCAACACCTAGCCCAGGTGGGGCCAGGCACCAGCAAAACCTTCAATCTGGGCATTATGGGGGAAGAGGTACCAGGGGACTTTAAGACAAAGGCATCTATGTCCACACAGAAAAGCATCCCAAGAAAGCGGAGGAGACAGCAAACTCACGCAGACAAGCGTGGAGACCCAGGCCCTCACCTCTGTGTTCTTGAGGGCCCCAACCCATGGCATTCCCAGGTTCCTCTGCCTCACACTCAAAGGGATAAACTCTCCAAAAATTAGGAGTGAGCGGGACCCGGTGGTGCAGGCATGTAATCCTGGCACCCTGGGAGGCCAAGGCAGGAGCATCAGGATCGCAAGTTGGAGCCCACCCTGGGCAACTTGGTGACTTTGTGAGACCGCCTCAAAGTCAAACCCACAAAATGGAGTGGGGACGTAGTAGCATCCTACAAAGTCCGCCTCGGGTTCAATCCCCAGTAGGGAGGGCTTAAATGGGAATTCCATCCACACCCCACCCCAATGCCTTGGGGAACACTGCTGGGAGCTCTTTCTGCACCAATCTTTTCCTCATCCCTAGGGGAAGAGGCGATGGTGGCAGACAGCTACCCCGGCCTCCCTGGGAAGACTGGAGATGCAGCCCTCAGGAGGGGTCAGGCACCCCAGGCCACACAGCAGCATGGAATCCTTCAGCCCTGCAGGGGCGAATCTGGATTTTCCATGCCAATGGGTCCCAGTTTGATAATAAATATCATGATCTAGCATCTACAGAGCTTCTGGCTTTTTAATCGCTGTTACCTGCAAACTCCACTATATTTTCTCCCAAGATGCACACCTGAAAGGTGGGCGGGGCAGACAGTATTACTCTTCCCAATTCACATGGAAACACTGCAGCCCCAGTGGCCCAAGGAACTAGGGCACAGAGTTCTTCCGGGTCACTTTCATACTACGATTTAGACAGAAATCTTCATCAGACCTGGCTTGGCACTATTCTTAACACTCTGCAGTGTTGACTGTTACAGCCATTTTACAGATGAGAAAAATACAGCACCAGGAGGTTTCAACAACTTGACGCGGAGAGACTGGCCCCGGAGACAGTGCTGTGCACCTGGACAGCTCCACTCACTGAACACACTGTCTCACACAATGTGCTCAGTGGTACACTCGAAAACGCGTCCACCCCTGCGTTTCACAGCAGTCCTGTCCAAAAGGTAAAATAGATGATACTCCTGGAATTTCACAAAGAGAAAACCAGTCCAGAGAAAGAAAATAGGCAATTCTAAGCTGGTCAATGGCAGGACCAGGCTTTAAAGACACAAAGGCCATCTCTCAGTTTGGTGGCCTTTCCAGAAGCCCCTCCACAAGCCTGAGTCTGAACTGCGCACCTTTTCTGTGCCTCTGCAGCATCTTAAATGTGCCCTTCTTGGTCACTCCAGGGACCAAGAGTGACAAGAGAGGCCAGGGCCTTCGCCGGCAGCAGACAGCACAGACTGCATGGCAGGCCAAACCTCGGGGCCCTGGAGCTTTTAGTCTCCAATGGCTGTGTCTAAGGGACCCAGGGGCTTGGCAGAGCCAGCAGAAGTCCTCTTGGTGACATAAGGCTTAGTCCCTCTTCTTGACCCACAAGGGCCAGACATTTCCTAAACCTGTTATGCAACTCCTGCTTCAAGAAGGCCTCAGATGGGGCTGGGATTTCTCCCTGTTTCAACACAGTTTGTTTTTTCTGCAGAGAGAAAGCACAAGCGTGAAACCCTGACACCTTAGTGACAGACAACAGCCCTTCTGGCCTGTCTGGGATTACAAGCAGGGTTGGGGACACTCCCAGAAGCACCTTGGCGAGCCAATCTCAGCTTCCAGAGTGACTAATAACTCCAGGAGGGAAGAGGAGGATGTGTGTGTGTTGGGGGTGGGGGGGGACACGAAAGGGGATCACGGTCTCCTACAGTAAAAGGAATCCATTCAGGAAAGCCTGGCAAAGAACCCGGATGCCGCTGCCCACGGGCTCAGACCTTCAAGTTGGCAGCAGCCTGACCACGCCACTGCCCAGACTATGCAGACCCATCCTGGGACAGCACAGCATCTCCCCTGCCATCTGCAGTACCAGTTACCCCAGTCAACTGTGGTCCCAAAATATTAAATGGGAAACTCCAGAAATAATTATGTTTTCAATAATTTCTATAACAGAAGATGGTTACATATATACATATGATTATATTTTTTTCCAGGCAATTCTGCTCTGTAGTCCAAACTGAGCTCAGTATGTAGCCCAGGCTGGCCTTGAACTCAGCAATCCACCTGCTTCAGCCTCTTGGGTACTGGGATTAACATGTGTGTGCCACCACATCCAGCTAGTCTTTAGGTAGTCCTGGGAAGAAACCAAACCCAGGGCCTTGGGTATTTAGGCAAGCACTTTAACCACTGAGCTATGGCCCCTGCCTACAACTGTACTATTTTGTTATTTGTTGGTCATCCCTTGCTGTGCCCAACTTATAAATTAAATTTTGTCATAGATATCCCTTATAGGAAAAAACTGTGTATACAGGGTTTGTCACCAGCCACACTTTCAGGCATCCACAGTCTCAGAATGTGCCCCCCAGGGTATGAGGGGTCTGTACACACGGACATTCTTCTCAAAGGGAGTTAGCCAATTTGTCTAAGCTCAGGATCTAATTATAGGGAGCATGTTTGCTTTGGGAATGGGGGCCAGGAATTCTTATTTTTGTAGCCTTGTGTTTAGCACAGGGCCCGGCAAAAAGGGTGCTCAGGAAATGCGGGACGAAATTGGATGCTAAATGAAGGAACAGCCTCATTGTGGTGGCACTGAGGTAGCCTCTTTTGGGGCCAAGAGACATTAACGATTAAAAACAATGCAAAATAAGACAAAATAAAAGCTGGCATTTACTTAATAGCAGGTTTTAATGCTCATTGTTTTTTATTCCCATAGTTATTTTTTATTAGCACTTATTTATAATACATAATAATGATGATCGTCTTGCTGGGCCCTGTGGCACAGGCCTGGAATCCAGGATTCTGGGAGGCTGAGGCAGGAACATCACAAATTTGAGTCCAGTCTAGACAACTTAGCAACTTAGCGAGACCCTGTCTCAAAATAAAAAATAAAAGTCTGGCTGGGGATATGGCTCAGTGTGAAGGCCTTGGGTTCCATCCCCAGTAACCCCCCAAAATACACTCATCTTAGAAAATCAGTACATACATATATACTGTATCTTAACCACTTTTATGTCCCCTTCCCCCCCACCCCCACTCTGTTCCTCCCCTCCTACAGTCTCTACCTCATTTGGCTTGGTTGGTTGATTTTTGCACCTCTTTAAAACAGCCATAGCTTCCTTCATTGAATCAATATTCACAGACACCTCTGTATGCCACACTGTGGTGAACACACCGCGCCGGAGGAAGTCGGGAGGAGACAGAGTCTCAGCCATGCAAAGCACTCACACTACCTGTGGAAAGATCACCTTGTGGGGAGACACCAGATGCCATCTAGAGAAAGCCAGGCTGACCCTTGACCCCTGCAGGACCTAGTCACCCAGGAACACGGGCTGGATCTCCTACCCCGGGGAGTCAACTCTACCTCTCTAAATACCCTGATCCTAAACACCCTGACTTAGTGCCTACAGAGAGCTTCCTACACTTACAACCCTACTCACTCCTAGCAGATTAAATTAGCTCTGATGAGACCAGAAAGCAGGAGAGCTCGGAGGCCACAGTGTACAGGGCCGGTGTGAATAACGCTGTGCAGGATGAACCGTAGTGATCCGGTCACCAAAACGTTCACCGAGCACCTATGTGTGCTGGATGCTATTTCTGGCAAAGAGAATTGGGGAACGAAAGAGTAAAACACCTGCCACTCTGACGAGGGGAGAGAGACCATAAACACCGTAAGTAATATTATATAGATAAAATACAAACAATATCAATGACCAAATGGTGTGTATCTTAGAAGGGAATAAACACTGTAAGCACCAGGGACGGGTTTAGTTGACCAGCATTCTCCCAAGAACTGGGAAGGGAACAGCAGTACTTGTTCTGCAGCGGGCTGTTGGCGGATAGCTTGGAAATAGTGAACAGACAAGACGGGAGATCAGCTGAGCTCCACCTCCTGTCAGATCAGCCCAGGGACAGGAGGCGGAGCTTCACTCACCATTCATCTGTCCCAGCAGCCTGGTCCTTCCAAGGCCCTGGCCGGACCACCTGTGCCAGTGTGCAGTTCAGGAGTTGAGGGTCCCTGCTATAGAGGAAAACAGAGGAAAGTGCAAGCGCGCGGGGGCAGTCTCACTTGTTCCTTGGGTCACGCAGGCCCCAGGGAAAAGGACAAATCTAAATCCCCTGGGCCAAGGCAGTGGGATGAGAGAAGAAACGAATCCAAAGGGTGTTACAGATGCAGAAACAGGCAGGTCTCCCATGCACAAGGCAGGAGCTGGGGAGAAGTAGGAGGTGACCCTAGGTGCTGATGGAGGAACCTGGGCAAAAGGGTGGCCAATGGGGAAGGCCAGGGCATTGTCATGAATGCCTAAGGCTGCAGGTGGCTAACCCAGCATGTCTGCAAGGAAACTGGAGACTGAGCTTCAGAAGGAGCCTGGACCCAGGAAGCCTGGACCTGAGATTGAGATCTGACAGTTGTCAGGACCCAGGTGGAACGTGAGCCTGTACCAGGGGATACAAGAGGGTAGAAGGAGAGTTCTGAGGACCCAGTAGGTGACTGAGGGGCCTGAGGAGGAGCCAGACCTGCAGAGGGAAAAAGAGGATAGAGGGAGAAAGGACCAGCCCCTTGGGAGACTGGGGACAGGAAATCAAGGACTGGGTGTAGCAACAGGATCACTAGCAGTGTTCTACAGGTTTTAGGGAACAGCAGGCACAAAGGGGAAGGGCGAGAGACCATGCACAATACTCCTTTCATAACAGTTATTTTAAGGAGAAAAAAAGTAAGAGTCTGTAGGGAGGAAAGGGGATAGTGCTTGGGGGCACACGGGGGCCTGGAAGAAGCTGGGGGAGACAGGGCATGTTTATTTAGGTCTGGATGGGATAGATCTATAGAGAGAGACGTTTTGGAGAAGAAACCACATAAGGGAAGAAGCTAAGACACCGAACGTGGACCACCCTCACAAGGTGACAAAAATGACCACCACCATCACGTGTGACTAAGAAGTTGCGAGGCAGGGACAGAGGCAAGAGTTTCATATACCCTGCCTGACTTACTTGTTTCAACAAGGCCAACAGGGAGGTCCTGGTGTCAATGTCCTCACTTTGCAGACATGGAATCTAAGCCCACAAAGGTCGGCTTTGGCGCCCCAGGGAACAGCCTGGACTCAGATCCAGGTGTGTCTGGGAGGTTCACACATACCTTCCACGGCCAAGAAAGTCACCTGTTCCCTGATGATGGGTCAGGAGGTAAGACAGCATGGAAGGGCAGTGACAGAGAAGAGTTGTCTTGGGGTCCTGGTACTGGGATGGAAGATGCCATGCTGGTGGAGGGTCGAGTGGGCCAAGAGGAAGAGCACAGCCCAAAGCAGCCATCAGGGAGGATGGAAGCTGCTGACCAAGCAAGACCAGGGGAAGAAGAGACGGTAGAGCAGAGACGGTAGAGCAGAGGCCCCCAAGAACACTGAAGAGGGCCACGTAGGCATTGCTCCTGAAGGGCTCCGCTGCCCAACACACAGATCTAAGATCAAGGTCAAGACAGCCAGTGTTGGAAGAAGCAAAAGTCGAAAGACTAAGGTCCCAAGAGTGTCTGCAGTGATCCTCGGGAGCAGGAGGTTCTGGGCTAGATCAAGGCTCCGGGGGGACCAGGACCATGAATCTCAAGAGGGTGAAGACTGGGATATGGCATCGTCAGGGTGGTCAGGTCTACAGTCATCTGCACCAGATGCCAATGATCTCTGAGGAGGAGGAGAAGCCACTAAGAGATGAGGAGGAGGAGGAGAAGGAAGAGGGCAGATTCCTGGAGAACACTCACCAGAGGTAGGTACTGTCCCTAGAAAGGACCTGATCCTCCAGCCACCAGGAAAACACTATTCTCCTTTTATGGGTGCAGAAACTATTCCCAGAGAAGATAAGACACCTGCCCGAGGTCACAGGTAGGCAGGTCCCAGGCAGCAGGGTGTACAGGTCCATGCTCCTAGCTGTTGGAACAAGAAGCAGATGGAGCATTTGGTGACAAGAAAAAGACTTGAAGGAGGGACTTCCACAGGGTCCACTGGGCAAACACGGGAAGAAGGAAAGGAGCCACAAGAAAGGGGTCAGGAAAGAGATAGCAAGAAAACTACAGATAAGGGAATTCCAGCTCTGGAAAGCTGAAGACTCTCTGCCCAGCCAGGTAGGCTACATCCTGGGGTAAGAAATCCAATTCTGAGGGACCTCGAGGGAGGAATCCAGTCCAACAAGAAAACAGTGTCTGGGCCTTCTGCCTCTGAGAGTGGGGTGGGATGGGGAGCCAAGGACAGCGCAACGCCTTCTGCAGGCCACCAGTGGCTCCCTGCTGCAGGTATAGGTTGAGGGCTAGGGAAGACAGGAATAGGGTCAGGGAATCTCTGAGGCACTACAAGCCAGTGAGCTCACAGGAAACAGGAGAGAAAAGGCAACTGCCAGAAGCCAAGAGAAGATTAAAGGCCCAAGATCCCAAATCCGAGCAGACAAAAGCCTCTTCACCATGGCCTCAGGTAGCAAAGACACACCAGGAGAGGGTGTGGAAGGCCCACCTGCCCCTCTCGTGCAAGATGTCCCCAGCCGCCCGCGGCTCGCCCCTACACACACCTGCGCGGTCTCAGCAAAGCGGTAGGTGATTAAATCCCTCCCCTCGTTACATCCCAAATGCTGCTCCATGTCAAAGAGCTGAGGTTTACTTACCAATTTAAAAAAATAAAACTTATTTTAATTTTAAAAAATGGGAGTCCCCTCTACTGGTCTGTGTACCCTCCAACCCTCATGTGCCAGTCTGTTCCTCCCCCGATGCTGAGCAGAGGACAGGAACACGTGGGGACCAAGTGGCCGCTCTCCAGGAGGGCACGGAGGGTGGGTACAGTCATCAGCAGGTGGCCCGGGATCATGACACAAGGGCCAGGGCTGAATTCAAGAATAGCTCTTTTTTTTTTTTTAACTCAACTCTTCAGTGAAAAGGGACAGAAAAGAAGGGGGGAGAGAAGGATCAGGGAGGAGACAAGAGGGCAAGGGAGGGAGCAGAGAGAGAAGAATCACTCTGAGTCTGTTGAGGAACTACAGCAATTTAGGATTTCATGCTTTCTTCAAGCTGATAGTGCCCTCCAGGATGCACTGGGTTCCAGGGCCCTGAGGTGGGTGGGCTGGGACCCTGGCAGCTGCCTGCACCCTGTCACTCTTCTTCCCAGCTGACTTGCAAGCCAAGGCTTCCATGGAAGTGAAGAGACGCCCTGGCACCTGCCTCACTCATCCGTCCAGAGCCCAGCACAGCTGGGTGTCGATGTCCCTGAGGTCCATGGGAGGGGCTCGGTGCCCAGAGCAAAGACCCAGGGGCTTCTTCATCCTGGGAGAGCCAAAGGGCAGGGTATCCCAGACAGGCCAGACAGAAGAAGGGCTGTGAAAGGAGAAGCGGAAGTTCCCAGCTTCCAATCTTTCCTGTTTCCTTTTGCCCCCGCTTTCACCGGGGCGGCCTCCACGTGGTCTGCTAGTGGTGTGCCTAATCCAGCTGGAATTTCCTCCTCCACCCACCTGGCATGCCTCCCCACAGCCCTGGGCACTCCCAACTAGACCTGGGGTTCTCCCTGTCACCCCACGAGCTGATTCGGGCCTCCATGCCACTTGCCATGTGGGCACAGCTTCGGAGGCTCCTGAAGCACCTGTGGCCGATCTCTGGCCAGAGCAGATCAAGTCACTGCCACCACCGGGCGAGTCCCACGGAAGCGCTGGGCTCTGTGTCTGCCTGGGGTTCCAGGGCCACTGTTCACCACAGCCCTCGGGCAGCAAAGGTCCCAGATACCCGGCCCTTCACAGCAAGCGAGCGCTCACATCCACCCCTTGTTGGGAGACACCGGAAGCGGCAGGAAATGGCCTCAAGTCTCTCAGGGAGTCACTCATGATCTCAGGCTGTTGACTCTAAGTACCAGAGACACGATGGCGCCTCAGGTGTAAGTGTGGCCCTGTAATTCTGACCACAAGCTCCAGCCCAAAGTGCACTTCTCGCCGGGGCCAGGGAGACACACGCAGCCCAAACCGACCTTCAGTAAGTAGCTGCAATTTCCTCCCCGAGGGCCAAGCCTCCTCTTACTTTTCTACCTTTACCATTTTTTTTCTTTAAAACACTGCACCTGAGTCATGATCCACCTTTTGAACAACACAGGTCACTAAAGTCACAATGGGACTTGAGAGGGAGCTCATGAAAAAGCAACTTCAATACAAGAGCTGTGAGCACCACCAGACTCCATAGAAGACCACCATACCAGGAAGCAGGCAGGCTGGCAGCGGAGAGGGCCAGCCGCCACTTCCACGGCCGCCTTGTCCAAGGACAGAAAAACTGGCCAGTTCAACACTCACAACACGGACAGGACCCAAATGGGAAGTGCCTGACTTTCAAGGCTCAAGGAAACGTTTTTCCTTCCATGACACAATTTACAGTAATAGTTATTTTTTAAATTTCCAAATAACATAAAAGGACAAGGGTGTTCTGGGTTCATAGAAAGGGGGTAAGGTTAAAGATGTGAAGAAATGGGGCCAGGACATAGCTTTGCAGTTAAGCATTTGGCCTAGCAAGCACAAGGCCCTGAGTTCGATTCCTCAACACTACATAAACCTGGCATGCTGGCACACACCTGTAATCTCAGCACTCCGAGGCGGAAGCAGAAGGAATGGCATGTGTTCGAGGCCAGCTGGGGCTACATAGTGAGTGCAGGACCAGCCTGGACTACACAGTTAAACTCTGTCTCAAAAAAAAAAAAAAAAGGAAGGTAAGACAGATGTGGAGAAACCATGAACTGGTCCACAGCGCTCATTAACAATGACTTTGAAGCACAGACCCGTGGGCAAGGCAGGAAACAAGTTACGAGCAGGGCTGGCAAACCCAACCCGGGTCTCCTGACTCAATTACTCAGTCTTTATCATCCCAAATATTTAAAGAGGAGCAGAGCTCTGTGGGCTCCCTGAGTGAAACACAGCCGTGACTGAAGCATGAGCATTTCCCTGCCACCTCCTGGTGGCACAGACAGTTGTGCTGGTGTGGGTGGGCCTTGACACTCAGATGCCACCTCCCTGGGGCCATGCAACCTTCACCGGTGCCACTTAACTCTTGCTGTACCTTCTGCCTCTTCTGAAAACTGGAAAGATAGAAATCCTTGTTACTTCTTCCAAGTTCCAAGGGTGCTTCCCAATCCTGAATACTTAAGAACAACAGCCCCTAAGGGCATTTTAAAGTCAGACTCAGAACTCTAAAACGAGAACTCACTGACTAGCTATCCTGCCTGGGCCCTCGATTTACAGGGCAGCCCCAAGGGGGAAGTGGCCTGTCTGCGGTCAGGGAAATCGCTCCTTGTACTTCGCACACTATGCACACCCGTCCACAGGTAAAAAAACCTGCTATGGAAAGGAATACTAAGTACACAGGTGAGGTCCCAGGTAAAACATACGAGCGTCTAGGAGGCGGGAGGAGAAGCCAGGCAAACCACAGTCCACACGATATGAACTCAAGACAGAAGCCTGAGTGTCAGAGGAGGCTCAAAAGTCACGGCTAACTATTTCTAGACCTAAATATCAGACTGAAATGAGGGTCTGAAGCGACTCACCAAAGAAAGCTACCTAGCAGGTAGCAGGGTTCCTTCGATGAGGTGCTCAGCTCCGTGATACCAGCGGGCCTGCAGCCTGTTCAAATTACATCTCCCCGCTCTAAACTTTCCCCACGTTCTGCCCAGAGCACCTGAGAACAGCCTTAAACTCAGGCCATGTTATTACGTCGGTATAGGAGATCTTCCTTCCTATGCCAAATACCACCTGGATCCATGCCAGGTCTTTCCTGGAGGAACGCTGAAAACCTAAGAAACAAGTTCTCCCTCATCTCCTCAGTCACAGGGGCAGGCCAAGGATCTTTCCTCTAATTCCCCACTGGGACACTGGAGAGACAGAAGAGGCAATGACTCAGGCCCAGCAGCCCGCTGGAGGCCAGGCCTCGCCTTACTACAAATGCCCATGCCTGTTCTCACTAGGACTTGGCCTGTGCGGCCACCAACTGCCCCAGCTCTGATAAAAACCCCAGAGTTAGACCTTCTGCTCTTGACACCTGTTCCTGGGGGGCCAGCAGTGGCGATAAGCACACGCAGCTGGGGTGGGGACAGCAGAGGGAGTTAGTGCCCTGGGCCCTGCCGTGCAAGATAACTGCCACCTACAGAGGCCCCGAAGCCCACTGGCACTGCAGCCAATGGGACACAGAGGGCTGAGTCAGGACAAGCTGGCCACTCTGCGCTTCTGTCTCTCCATATGCCAACATCCAGGACTTCTTTACGCATGTGGTACGGTTATTTCTATAACTGTATAACCTTTGTGCTATGTGAATGGTGGCACAGGTCTGTGATGCCAGCAGACTGAGACAGAGGATCACAAGTTTGAGCCCAGCCTGATCAACTTGGAGAGACCCTGTCTCGTAATCAAAAAATAGGCCGAAGATGCAACTCCAGGCAAAGGCTCGGGGGCTTCAACTCCCACCAAAAACCTAGCGAGTGGGTGTCTGTTACTTCCGCGCCTCTCTATTCCCCAGCCACTCTTCATCTTAGGCAGGTAGCTCTCAGCCCTCGGGCCAATCCCACCTGCTAAAGGTGCATGCACCTTACAAAAAATGCAAGTAAAGCTACCCAGGGAACGACCAGGAAAACCTGAGCGCCGCTTCCCCAGCCCAGGGTAACTCCTCCCGCCGGCCAACCTCCCTCCCATTAGGCAAAAGGTAAACGTCACTGCAGGTGCTCAGCTGCCTGGACTCGGGGGAAACGGACAGGACTCAGGACATCGCCAAACCAGTAAGCCAAAAAGTTCTGCCACGAGCCCAGAGAATCCGTGTAACCCGATCATCCCCTGAACAAGCCCGGGGCCAGCCAGCGAGCACGCTCCGGTGCCAGAGGGCACACGGCCCGGCGGAGGCCACGTTTCTCCGGCGAGCGCTTCCCCGCCCCAGGCTCCCTCGGAAACTGCGCACGTGTGCGCAGCCCCGGCCACGGCGCCCGGCCGGCGTGGACAGACCGTGCAAAGGCGCAGCGACCCCCTTCCGCAACGCTCGGCCGCCGCCACCACCGAGGCCAGCGGCGCTCGCCACCTGCCCGCCCCGGCGGCAGCGTCGCCGGCTCTGGGCGCCGGACACCCAGCGGGAGCAGCAGCGCGCCGGGGGCTCCCTCGCGCGGTCGGAGGGCGCCCAGGGGCCCCGGCGCGTGGCACACGCGACAGAAATGCGCGCCGGGGCCCGGACTCGGCGCCCCACGCCCTCCAGCGTGGCCGCCTGGGCACGGCGTGGCTTCGGGGCGCTGCCCCCGCTGGTCGTGCGCGCGGGATGCGAACGCGCGCCACCACCCGTCCTGCTCGCTCGGTGCCGCGCTCACCTTCACGGAGTCCACCGGGTACATGACGGAGTGCTCCAGGATCCCGGCCATCGCTCCGGCTGTCATGTGGGTGGACACGGAGGCGCCGGTCGGCAGGTTCTCGTAGTCCTCCGACCCGGCGTCCTTGCCGCCGCCGCCGCCGCCGCCGCCATCTCGGCTGTCCCCATCCATCCTGCGCCCCACGGCCTGGCCGCCCACGCCGCCGCTGCTCAGCTCCATCCGCCGGCCCCGCGGGGCGCGGGAGGCTGCGGGAGGTGGTCCGGGAAGGGGAGGGGGCGGCAAACTTCACTTCTTAAAGTGGGAACCACCTCCCGGGGCTGCGGCCGCTGACGCCATGGCGGCGGGGGCGGAGCCGAGGGGCCGGCTGCACCAATCGCTGGGAAAGAAGAGGCCCGCCGCGGCCGCGCCATTGGTGTGCGGGACAGTGGGCGCCCGCCTCCCTGTGTGACGTCACTGCCCGCTGCAACTCGCCCAGCGACCGGGCGGGGGCGCGAGCAGACGTTGGGGTGTCCCGGGAAGTTGGGTCAGCCCCGGGTGGCTGGTGCTGACTGGAGAGCGGACCCCGGGGAGAAGAGTCTGCAGGCCGGGCTGCAGAGGGGGATATAACCAGAGAAGAGAGCGAGACTCGCGGGTGGCGGGAATATCCGCCCCCAGAGCCGGTGGCTTTGCAAACAGTATTGCTCAACCATTTGTGGCATTCCTACGGCCAGAAGCGGGTGAGGGAAATTGCTGGGCACCTGGACTGTGAAGTTACAGGGGTGGTTGGGCAGGAGGGGAGGTCACAGGATTCAAGGTATCGTTCTTGTTGGCTTTGTTGCGGAGAACCCTATTGATTTAAAATTATTTCTCTCGCTAAAAACATACCATGAAGAGCTAATTATGTCCTCCTCTTGTTCCCCTAGAGGTCAGGTCCTCCTGGCTCTCGATGGGCCAAGATGTGAGTAACCAGGAAGAAGCCCTGCAGTTGGGCACTACCTGCTCATGATCTCTGGGTTTGGAAGGTCTTCAGAGACCCCGTCTCACAGGAAGAACGCCAAGTGGCTGAGGGTAGGATCTTCCAACCTGTTCTTGCCTTTCTCTAAAGACTCTTCCCGTCTTTTAAGACTGATCTAACTCTTCAAAGTCTTCTGTTGCTGGCTCCTTCCATTCGAGGTACCCCAAGCTCACTCCATCTAGGGGAAAGGAGAGAAATCAGAAAAGTAGGAAAGGGACTCATTTGCTATGGAAGCCTTTGTGTATGCTTGCACCAGGGCTGGTCAACTTCTGCAGCACAGGGGCCTCCCTGCCTTATCTGGACAAGGCCTCTGTCAGGAAGGCTGGACCTTGAGATACACAGGGGTGGAGGAGACACTGAAGGTGCAGTGCCTACCAGGCCTCTGGTCATCGTCCCACAGACAGCTCTCAGGGATTTGAGGGACGGTGATGTGCACACCAGCAGAGGCCAATAGGCCTCAAAGCCAAGGCCACCAGTTTCCCTTGGGCAGCCGCCCACAGTAGCTCTGGAGGTTGTACTGCAGTAGTCTACAGATGCCATAGGTAGAAACAAGCTCAGTGTCTAGTGGTGGCTAAAGAAAAGTTCCGTTACATTTGTCAAAGGTAATTTTGAGGAATATTGACCAGAGTCATTTTTGCTTCTTTCACTGGTACACAGGACCTCCTTGTCCAGCTTCTGGGAAAGTGACACAAAGGCCTGAATATGTATGAAGCCCTTTTTCAAAGCACTATTTATAGTAGTAAATAATTGGAAACAAGCTAAACATTCAAGCAGAGGGAAAAGGCTATGTAACTCGTGACAAGTGTAGTAGTAGTATTGAGCAACTACTCTAGATCATGGTCCTGTTGTACAATAACATAGGAAATGATTCATGTAGTAGCTGAGAAAGCAAAACACAGCACTCTAGCCATGACATCGACAGTGATGTAAAAGTGCACGGAAGGAAAGCAACGTGGTTCTTGTGATGGTGTCAGAGAAGGGAAGGCAATATTTTAACTCTGTTTTTCAGACTAGAAATAACACTTGTATCCTAGAATTTAAAGACAATGAGTCATTCTTTTTTAAGATATATATCTATAGGTTGATAGATATCTCCTAATACATGACAAACCTCTGAAGCTTTCAACAGTGACAGTGGAGAAAAGCAATCACTTTTGAGTGGTTATGAGGATTCTTAGCATTTGTGAACATGCCCATAGTCTTCAAGGACATGTGATGTTTCTTTTAAAAATTCTGTTAAATAAAGGTTAAGCCAGAAAACAATGGGGAATCTTTGGCGTAGATGTGGTGGCTGAGCACTCAGCATTCATCCTACTCTTCTTTACTGCGGTAGTCTGAGCAGTCTGAGCATTTTTCCCCATTTTTATTAGTATATACATTAGTAACATACAGTGATTACATTAAGCCTGAGAATTCTTTGCACATATATATTGTGTCAACATTACAATTCTTTCCTCTTTGCTTTTTTGGCCCCTCCCATCCTCCTTCATACCCCCGACTCCCAGTATCACATGCATTTGAATCTATAAAATAGCTGTATTCTGAGTTTCTCGTATTAGAGAAACCATGTGATATTTAACCTTCTGCATCTGACTCACTTCACTAAGCATGATGGTCTCAAGTTGCATTCGTTTATCTACAAATGCCTCAAATCTGTAAGAAAGAGTAGTGCTCCAACGTGTACATGTGCCATTTTTGTATCCATTGGTCTGTTGATAAATATTTTGGCATCTTCCACAATTTATCTATTGTTACTTGTGCTGCTATAAACATGAGTGTGCATGTACCTCTGTTATGCATTGGTTTTAACCCATAAGGGGTATCGCAGGATTGAATGGCATATTTCAGCCTTTTGAGGAACCTCTATACTGCTTTCCATTGTGGTTGTATCAGTTTACAGTCCCACCAACAATGTAATGGGTTCCTTCCCCTGCCCCAACCTTGCCAGCTGTCTATTGCTGTTCGAGTTCTTGGTATACGCCATTCCCATTGGGGTTAGATGATATCTTAGAAGTGTTTTGATTTGCATTTCTCTAATGGCTAAGGATGTTGAACATTTTTTTCATTTATTTGCTGGCTGTTCGAACTTCATCTGAAAACTGTCTATTCGTTTCAGTTGCCCATTTTATAATTGGGTCTTTGATTTTGAGGGTTCTATTTTCTTTTGGTTCTTGAGTATTCTAGTTATTATCCTCAAGTTCAAAGTGTAGATGGTAAAGATTCTTTTCCCATTCTGTTGATTCTCTCTTCACTCTGTTATAGTTTCCTTTGCCATAAAGAAACTTCTTCATTTAATACAATCCTGTTTGTTGATTCTGGGAGGGGGACTATTTCTTCTGCATCAGGTGTCCTATTAAGAAAGCCCTTGCCCACACCTACATCTTCAAGCGTTGTACTTATTTTTCCTCCAGAAGGTTCAGTGTTTCCGTTTAAATATCTATGTCCTTGATCCACTTTGATTTGGTTTTGGTTCATGGCACTAGGAGTGTGCCGTTGATTCTTCCGTGTGTAGTCTGAGCATTAAATGCCACAGTTCTCAGACACCCTTGCAGCCAGGGGTCCAGATGTGAGTTAGATTCTTCCTGTAGGTAACCTAGTGAGATGTGGAAGGCATACGTGAGATGGGGCTGCGTTCCTACTGAGCTGGTGTTTTCTGTTGTCTGGAAAGGTCATAGACACGTGGTAGGAGCAGTTGGAAAGGACAATGACTTCCCTTATGCAACAGCATTGCAGCATCTTCTCAACAGATTCATGCATGTTGCAAGGCGTTGGTGACAGTGGGGTGGCAGCAGTATAGTGGTGACCTCTTATGATATGGTACGTAGTAGCATACCACAGTGCATGGTAGCTTCATTTGGTGGCCTTCGAATGCCTTGCCTTTGGAAGGCATGGCAAATGGAGCTGTTCCCTTGGGAAGCCAGTCAGCAGTGTGAATCTGAAAATTGTCTTGGGAGCCCAGCCTGGAGTCTTGTCCCCAACCCTCCCAACAACACTGTGCATAGCAGCCAGAGAGCAGGATGATGGAGAAGCCACGTCCAAACGTGGAACCCAGTATCTCATCTCCCGAGTCTTGGAAACCTGATGTCCCATCTCCTCCTGGGTATGGGAACCCCACGTCCCATCTCCCAGGTGTGGGAACCCTACATTCCATCTCTTCCCTGGTATGGGAACCCAGCATTCCTTCTCCTTAGGTAAGTCCAGCTGGGAGGGCGGCATCCCAGACACCAGAGCCCACTGTTCTGGTCAGACTGCCAGCAGGAAGGAAACAGCTTTCTTTGAAAGGCCAAAGCCCAGAGTCCTGGGAGCAGCAAGACTGGAGATGCAGAACGAACTGCTGGTTCTGCCGGAGTCTTACATACAGTTCCTGAACACTGAGGCCCTGGCGATGTCATCATGCTACTCTATGCCAACTGGCAGCCAAGCTCCACTGAGAAAGAGGAAGTGTCTGAGTACGTGGGAGCACAGACACCAGCTAGGGGCACAGAAGGGTGCTAGCCCTGGCTCCACTGTTGAGCTGTGCAGCTCTGGCCTACCTGGCTGATGTAGTCACTCCTCTTTAGACTGAGCCTGGTCACTGGCACCATGTGCTGAATGAAATCTAGGGAAAAAAAGATAGACTGAAAATGAAAGCTCCAAAGTGGGTGTAACTTGGGGTGTTGGGAGGAAGGAAAATCTGACTTTTCGCAGTAATTACTCATGCTCTGACATTCACCTGTCCACCGAGGGCCACACACAAGTGCATCACAACCCTACCCAGAATGGAACCAGTGCCAGATCTGCCCTGGGGGCCCTGCCCACCTCTGCTCTATGCCAGAGAGATGGCCCCTTTCTGGGCAACTAGGGCTGACACTATGCTGGCCAACGTGTGCTCAGGGCCTGCGTGTGTGTGTGTGTGTGTGTGTGTGTGTGTGTGTGTGTGTGTTCCCATGTGTGCGCACACTGGAAATTAAACCCAGGGCCTTGGCACTGAGTTATATACCCAGCCCCCCCCCCCTTTTTTAAATATTTTTTATTTTTGGTCCAGAGTCTCACCAAGTCACTAAGTTACGGAGGCTGAGCTTGCACACTGCATCCTCCTACCTCAGCCTCCCAGAGCGCTGGGGTAATTCATGCATGTGCCGCCAGGTTCCACTGGCCTTTCTCTTATAATGAAGGCTCTTCCACTGGCTGGTTAAATCAAGTATATGAGTTTATACGAGAGGGCCATGAGAGCCTTAGGACACATGTTCGGTTCTATACATGTCTGGCCCTGTAATCCCAGGAGCCTTTGCTTTCCCAAGGCCAGTACTGTTTCTAAAAGCTCTATCAGTGGCTCACCTTCACGGTTAAGTCTCCCCAGGAGACAGAAGAAGATATGGTGATTGTCTTAGTTTTTTTGTTTGTTTGTTTGTGTGTTTTTGGTTTTTTTTTTGGGGGGGGGGGTTGTTTTGTTTTGTTTTTTTTCCTGGAACAGAATACCCAACATGCATTAAGGGAGAAAAGATTTCTTTTAGCTCACAGTTTTAGGAGGCCTCAGTCCATTCGTGGTCATCTGGCAGTGGCAGAAGCACATGGCAGAGGCCTAGCTGCAGAGAAGCTGTTCGCCCCGTGGCAGGCAGGTAGCAGAGAAAGCAAGGAAGGACAGAGGTAGCATACATCCTTCCAGTGCCTGCCCCAGTGATCTGCCCCCTCAGACAAGGCCCCATCTCTTACAGAACAGAAAGCAGTAGCTTAATCTGCCAGACTGAATCACCTTCCAAACAAGGTGCTTTCAGAAGACATTCCAGATCCAAACCATAGCAGCAGCCAAAGCTACCCAGAACCCCAAGTTGAAGGAGAGGTGGCAGAGCGTCACTAGGCGCAGAGGACACAGAGATACTCACTTTACCAGACTTCCTGTTATAAAAGGTGGTGACAGGCAAGAGCCAGTGCTGGCAGTCTCGTCAGCAGGTTGCAGGGTGTCAGCCTGTTCTCTCTGTGTCCCAAGATGCTGCCCCTGCTTGTGACCCTACTGCTAGAGCTAATAGTGCCGTGTGATGTCAGCTGAGTCCCACTGCTATGAGATAATGCCCTTGCTCCTCTCCTGGGGGACACGGTGCCATCCTCCATGACCTGAAGATGTGAGCTCCTCACTTCATGTCCCCCTCCCCCTACACCCTGTCACATCAAGGCTACTGTCTCTGCACTTCTGTGTCTCCTGTCCTCACTCCAGAGCCTACCCCAAGCAGATGGCTCTGAGGTGGCCCAGAGGTGGGCAGAGGGATGTCAGAGGAGTAGGGAACCCAGGGAAGCGAAGCACTTGGTAGGTGCATTCAGAATGGGATCTGTCCACTGTGTGCGTTTGTTTGGATGAGCTGTGGGCCACCTGTTGGTCACCCGCCACAACAGGGGACATCTATAACTGTTCTCTCTTCTCGGTTATTTGCATAAATACTCTCAGCACCGCCATCACCTAAAAACTCTCTCTTCTCTGTTCCATTACTGGCCAATTCTGCCAAAGTTCTTGAGTCATTTCCTCTACCTCTCTCCTACAACACACCCCTTAAGCCTTTGTGTGGTATTGTCTAAGCCCTGCAACTTCCTGTAGACCTCCTCAGAGGTCACCAGTGACTTCAATGCCAAATCGGCCTGCAGCTCCCAGTGCGAACCCCTTGACTTCAGCTCCTCTAGAATTCCTCATTTCTGTCCTGCCCTTCTGCCCTCTTCCCCTCTTCCTTCCTTCTCCTTGGTGTTCTTCTTCACCGTGCCCTATGGTTCCTCTCAACCCCAAATTCCAGTCACCAAATTCAGCTCTATTTTAAGTCCTGCCATCTGCTCTGGACTCCAGTCTCACAGACTCCTCAGCCTCCCACCCAGCTCTGTGGCAATATTCTGCAAAGCTCAGAAAGTGTGTGGGTATCCTGGGTCTGCTGTAACAAAACAAGAGCCAAGGGTCCCAAGACGATAGAAGTCTATTATCTTACTGATCTAGAGGTTGGAAATCCAAAATCAAGGTGAAAGCAGTCATGTTTCCCTAGAAACATGGAAGGGTCCTTCCTTGCCTCTTCCTGCTTCGGTGGCTCCCGGCAACCCTTGACGTTCTTTGGCTGGTGGACCCATCTCTCCAAGCCCTGGCTCCATATGTGGCATTCTCCCTATGTGTCTGTGTCAGTCTAAATCACTTCTTAGAATGTGACTCCTGTTGTGTTGAATGTAGGGCCTCCTCTAGTCCCGTATGATCTCATCTGCATGAACTTCATCACATCCAAAGACCCTCTTCCCGATGAAAAGTCACACTCACGGGTTCTGAGTAGACATGGAATGTTACAGGGGAGCAGACACACTGTTGGAACAGAGAGGCGGAGGCACGAGTCCCAAGAGGCAAGAGACCCGTTTCATCCCTTTACTTATGAAATGATGACCAGGCGCTGGGCTCAGGGCTGATTCTGATCTAACCAAAAGTCATCTTTTCTCACAATCCCCAGCTCCCAATGTGATTTTCCCCTGTACTTTACCTCTTTTGTACCAGCCCTCCAGGGGCCAGCTCAGAGCTTCCTGCCTCTCTCCTGCCTCTCAGAGAATGAAAAGTATACAGAGGTAAAAGGACTAGGAAAGCCAGGACACAGAGTCACTCTGATTCTAGCCAGCCCTGGCTTGCCATGCCCCCAAAAAAACCATCTCCCTAAATCCACAGCCCTTTTCCCCTCCTTAAATCCTCTTCAAAAGGAAGACTCTCTGCGCTGACTTGGTGTTTTACACTCATTTCCCAGCCACTGGGCTCTTCTTCAAAGTCTAACCCCCAAGAAGAAGGTGCCCCTGGCCCTCTCCTGCCTCCCTCACACCTCTCACAACTTTCCATCTTGTACTCTGACAGTGGTAGGACCACTTCCTACCACTCCCGTTCCAAACTAAGTTCCTTAAGGACACACGCTGAGTAAACTCCCAGTTCCTTACAGTTGCCTCAAAACATCACGGACATCTGTGATTTCTAATGAATTGAAAAAACATGTTGCAACTCAGATCCAAACAATCTGTACAGGTGGTAGAGAAGGAAGACAAGAGTGCCATTTTAACCTATCATGGGAATATCATGGAACTACAAAGCTGGGACCCTGGAAAATGTGAGAACATCGTGCAGTCTGTCAGTTTCAAGTAACTTGTCCCAGGACCCAAAGTCACTGGGAGTTGAGCCAGGATAAAATCCCAAGTGTGCCAAACTGGGCTGCTCTCTCACCTTTGAAATAAACTCGGAGTCTGATAACCTTCTTTATTGCTGTTGTATCTCAGGTAGCTGCTCTGTACCAATCAATAGGCATAAGTTTCCTACTCTGAGCTCTGCCAAGTTTGCCTGACACAGCACATTAGCACGGCCACATTGGCCAAGTTTTCCAGGTGACTTGACCCAAAACTCTATGCATCAATAATAAGAGAGTTGGTTGATCACCATCCTCTTGGCAACATGGGTTCCCTATTCCCGGTACCTCAAATAGCAGAGAAGTACTCCCTACCAGCAAGGGGATGATGTAGCTTAAAATTTGAAAGCATGTGCTTTGGAGACAGGCCAGGAGTAAGTCAATAAATCCACATTGCTTCCAAGAGTTGCTCTCGGGAGAAGTAACTCGTTGGTGATTTGGAATACTAAGCCAAGTGATTTGCTGTGTGGGTTTCAAGTTTGCCTCCTTTGCCAGTTGTACAAGGCATGTCTCTCCTGACTTCTAGTCAAGTTGGAACCTTAGTCTCTGCTCCTGCTCTGGGAGTTGTACATTTGCAAGTGAAAGGCTAGCAGATGTGCCCATGTCACCACCTCCTGAAGCAGGGGCTGAGGTTAGCACCAGGAGGCTCTTGGATGAAGGTGAGCAACAGTTAACCAAGGATGACCATTGGGTCATCATCTCCACGGTTTCCTCAGAAATGAAGGTCAAGGGAAAGAGCTCTGTAGGGGCCTCAGCCTATCTCCTTTCTCCGTGGGCTCTGGGACCAAACCTTATCTGCTGCGGTGGTAGAAGTGTTGATATGTAAGGTTCCCTATATGCTGGGATGGACTAGTCCAGTGGTCCTCAACCTTTTTGACTCCAGGGACTGGTTTAGTTGAAGACCACTCTCCCAAGGCCAGGATGTGTGTATGTGTACAGTAGGTTGTTGGAGGAGAACTTCACCATGGCGGTACCAGCAGGAGTGGAGTGAGGAGCAAAGCTCTGTCTCCTGCCAATCAGTGGCAGCCTGGAAAACTCATGTCTCGTATGAGCCAGTTTCTCAATTCTCATATGCACACAGGGATTCTTACATTATCAAATTAAGAGTACAGGCACAGAAGGCACCTGCTTTACATTGGTGCTGTTACATACTTATTATATGTATGTAAGTACTAATATGTATAATACATATGTTAGTAAGATATATGCACAAACTTATGTACATCCATATGTGTGTTTATATTTAAATATGTCAGCTTCTCCGTTAGGGTTTGGTAAGTAGTGGTCAGCCCTCACTGTAGGCATGGTCATTTTTCAGAATATGCTTATGAATTTGCCTAAAATCTGATT
Source organism: Ctenodactylus gundi (assembly GCA_004027205.1). NCBI lineage: Eukaryota > Metazoa > Chordata > Mammalia > Rodentia > Ctenodactylidae > Ctenodactylus > Ctenodactylus gundi. The sequence continues at coordinate 17,984 of PVKB01004422.1, read as the reverse complement.
CCTTTTTTGTGTTTTTGGTTTGTTTTGTTGAAACAGAACCTTGCTCTATAGTCCAGGCTGGTCCTGAACTTGCTGTGTTGCCCAACCTGGCTTCAAACTCACAGCAGTCCTCCCGCCTCAGCCTCCCAAGTACTGGAATTACCAGTGTGTGCAGCCATACCTGGGTAATTTTTATATGTGGCTAGGAAATCAAACCCGGGGCCTTGCACATGCTAGGCAGGTATTCTAAACACTGAGTTATACCCCTGGCCCCTAAAACTCTGTCTCTTAATCAGAAGTTAATTCTGTTTTTTGAAGTGTCCTCCTTTTCTCAAAAAAAGTCAATGTCTTTGATAAATGCAAGTATGTAAAATCGGGCACACACAGGCCTTGCTAACTATATAGTCTTAGTTTTGATATGTAGACTAATTCAAATCGCCACAATTTGATCACATTCAGAAGAATGACACCAAGAGTCCTTGCTGCCTCTCAGACCCAGTGGCTTTGGAGCCCACATCACATGAGACCCGTGCACTTGCCCAGACATGTGGACCTCACGGTCCGGCCGGCTCCCTCCTCTCACTTGGGACTCCCTCTGTCCTTTAGCACTGTCTCGATTCGCGTTAACACGGAACATCTGTGTCAGGACACCAGCACGTTCCCGTTGGCCCTGTCTCTTTTCCCCCAGAAGTTGATGGCCAGGCAATACTACAAAATGGTGACTTTCAATTCCACACATTCTTACCTCACCTGTCTGCAAGACTGTTGAGTGAGATGGGAAAACTAGGGCTGTGCAGTGTTACAGGGTGGCTGGGTAGGTGTGGAGCTGCACCCAGGAGAGGCAGTTAATGGCGACATTATCAGCTGAAAGGGAACTGGGACGCTGGACTCTGTCCTTCACCACATTTGGTTCTTTTTTTTTTTTTTTCCTTTATCAACCTCTTAAACAAAACCTCACGGAATGCAGATTGTCCGCCTTGTAGAAGACACAGTGCTAGGGAGAACTTGCTTCTTGGAATGTTAAAAATCGAGATTTTTAAAAAGCCTTTAAAGCATCTGATTTTCCCCTCTAAATCCTAAACTTCAAGCAGACCTGTGTAGTCCGGGACCCTTGGACACAGTGGGATTTCACGGACTCTGCCGTAGCCTGCAAGCTGGCCTGGGGATACTTAGGACAGTCCCCTTACCTCTCTTCACTAAGGTGGCCACTACTTGCCCTTTCAATCCTCCCCCTCTGGCAGCTTTGCTCCTAGTTGCTCAAGAAAAACCCTTAAAGTCACCCCGAGTCTCCTCGGTCACATGAAACATTCCATCTATCAAGAAACAAGCCAAGCCAGGTGTGGTTGCTTGTGGCTATAATCCCAGCATTCTAGGAGGCTGAGGCAGGAGGATCACAAGTTTGAGCACAGCCTGGGCCACTTAAAGACTTCAGGAGACTCTGTGTCAGAATTTTTTTTTAAAATGAGAAGAGCCGAGGATGTGGCTCAGTTCAGCTGATAAGTAAATACATAAGAAGCAAGTCAGCTTGACCTCCAAGATATTACGTCCCAGGACACAGTATAGAGGCATTTCTTCATTAATAAATACCTTAACTTGGCTATTTATCGTGTTTATTCATATTTACTGTTAATTGTATTTTCTTCTAATAAAACATAAACTCAGGAGAAAGAGGTTTACTTTGCTCACTGTATGTTCCAGAAGTGAACTCTGGTAAGAACCTAAAAAACATTCATTTTTAATAAATGAATGAGTGAATAAGGGAACATAATTGGGACCCCACTTTTGAGCTCCCCTAACTGTAATTCTCCCAAATACTTTACATGCTGTACTATAGTTCACTGAGGTTTATTTCCACATAAAAACATATCTTCTAATTACACGTTTGCCCGTGAATAAATCCTAGTCATCACGTAATGAGTTACTGGCCTGACCATTTTGCTCGCATGCAACCCACAAACACTCCACAAACAGCTGGCTAGCCTCGCTGACTGCTCTGTCCCCAGCACCTGGGACAGTGGCATCCACAGAAAACAGGCCCATGCATGGGTTGCCAAACCCTTTCCATATGATTCACGTGCACTGGTTCATCTGATCCTCACAACAACCTAGCGAGGCGATGTGCTTCTTGTCCCTACATGATGGATAAGGAACCCGAGACTCCAAGAAGCTAGGAAATGTGCCCCGTGGTACATAGCACGGTGGCAGATCTTGGGTTCAGCGGTCAAGTTCCAAAGTCCTGCACTGAATTGCCTCTCCCCTCATGAGGCACCCAATAAAAATTGTTCAATGAACAAATCAATGTAATATTGTTGCCAAAAAAAAGAGTTCACTGTCAAATACATCAGTGAAGTATCAAGATAAGAGGGGTTATAATTCTAGAGCAGGGTACAGGTCAACTCAGTTTAGTCTGACTCCTTTTCAGGAAGGCATCAGCCAATCACAGTGACCATGAAGACCTAAACCCACCTGCTCTGGAAATTATGAAACTAGCCTTGGCACCTCTGAAGAGTAGGATGAGAATTTAGGCCCTGTTTTCAAATCTTGTGATTCTTCTGGGAAGTGGGTTGGGGGGGGGGGGGGGGGGGGGGGGGGGGGAGTGTAGGAGCCCAAGGGAAGAGCCAAAGGATGGGTATAAATTACAAGAACACAGATTTCAGGTGCCTGTGTGGACAATTTCAGAGTTAGAAACAGTCAAAACACAACAATCCATCAAAGAATGAACGGATACATTGAAATGAGGCAAACATTGTACAATTCTACTTATATAAGGTACTACAAGGGGTCAAATGCATAAAATTGCCATTGTCAGGGGCTAGCAGAAGGAGAATAGGGAGTTGTTTGTTGAGTACAGAGTTTTAACCTGAGGCAATGAAAAGTTTCTAAAGATGGCTGGTGCTGTTGATGGTTGCATAGCATATGAATGTACTTAATGCTACTCAAATGGACAATTAAAAATGGTCTAACATGGGGCTGGAGGAATAGCACAGTGGCAAGAGGCTTGCTCTAGCAAGCACAAGGTCCTGAGTTCGATTTCCATGTCTATAATTCTAGCACTCAGGAGACTCAGGCAGGAGGATTGCTGGTAGTTTGAGGCCAGCCTGGGCTACACAGTGAGTTCAGGACCAGCCTGACCCTGTCTAAAAAATATAGGTATAGATATAGCCCACAGATTAGCACTTTACATTATTTTACCACAATAAGGTTTCAGAAATTAAAATTTTTGATAATTCATGCAACAAAGTTCTGTCCTGTGAGGAAGTAAGCTTCCCCCCACCTGTCTGGGCTAGACATCAAGGGTGTAGGGGCACCCCGGGGCCCAGTGGCGCTGGCTTGGATGGTCCTGAAGACGCTTTTCAGCTCTCATTTTCATCTGTCAGAATTTTTTTTTTTTTGTAGCATTTGCAGTCAGTAGTCGTGCTAAGCACGGATGTTCTCATGGACTCTCCACTGTTCCATAAGGCAACAGGACAGACATCTCGAGGCTTCGAGAGCCTGAGAAATTTGTAGCAAGGCCTCCCAGGTTCCCAGCCTAAGGAGACTGCCCTGGGCTACGGGGCCTCGATGCCACCTGTGAGCAAACCCAGGAGGCTCCTTGGTGCTACCTCGCGGCCTCCCCACTCCTTCCTTTTCCGCTCCCCTCTGTTATTCCTGCTCAGTAGCAGAGGCACTAACCAGTCCTCAGAAAGGCACATGCCCACACACCCAGCCAGGCCTCTGGCGCAGGCCTGCAACCCCAGCACTCTGGGAGGCTGAGGCAGGAGGATGATCTCAAGTTTGAGCCCAGCCCAGGCAACTTAGCAAGACCCTGTCTCAAAATCAAAAATAAAAATGGACTGGAAAAATAGCTCAGAGTAAAGGCTCTAGGCTCCGTTCTCAATATAGGGAGAAAAAAATCACAAGCTCTTCTATAAACCGAAGGCCTATTTCAGGATGATAAGCACAGTGCTTTGTACTTGACATGGTCTATAAATGCTTTCAAGTAGGGTCGAGACACTAGAATACAAGCCATGTACATCATTTAAATTTTTCTAGTGGCTACATTAAAAATGTAACAAGAAACAGGTGGAATTAATATTAGCAATATAGCTAACTTACGCCATGTTAGCCGAAGTAAGCGTGGATGAGGCAGTCTGCATGCCTTATCTTCCTACTGTCTGTTGGAATTGGTATACGTATTATTCTTAGCTGGACACAGCGCAAGGAGCCAGTGACCCCGGACCGAAAGTGCACAGCTCCCCCCACCCCCACCCCAAAGTGTCGGACGGTAAAGTATAAAGGAGAAATAAGGTCAATTTCTGAGGGGAACCAAGCTAGTAAAAGTTGTACTTAGTACTCAGTGCTGATAGTGTGTGTCAACAGTGGGGGATGGGCAAGGGAAGGGCTGAAAGTGGAAAAGAAAGGAAATTAATGACAAGGGCTTTGTCCAGCAGGAAGGCTGATGGGAGGGAGGAGGACTTGTGCAAGGAGAGTGTAGCAGGAACCCAAGACAAGGACCACCTCGGAGGCCCACGCTGGATGGCTTTTTCCATAATTTCTTAGAGTCTCTTTGCTTTTGTGTGTGTGTGTGTGTGTGTGTGTGTGTGTGTGTGTGTGTGGTTCTTAACATTCCCCCTTATTTCTTCCCTCAATCCCCACTGTCCTGTATTTCTCGAGTTGCTATCACCGGGACAGCAAAACCAACAAGCTTGGTGGCATGCCACCGACAAGCCCATCCCAGGAGTCCCAGCTCAAATGCAAGACACAGAGCAAACTAACTTTCCCCTGACTTCTGTCTCCTTCTAGGAGAAGAGGTGAAGGAGTGTTCCGGTTTTATTCACTTGCTCATGCGGTTGGTCCGCTGAATGTCAGGGCCTAATGACCACCAACCTCTGTTCTAGGAGCTGTCACTCCCTTCGGGCTCTCATGACTTCTCTTCCCTGTGATTCCTGACGGGTGCCTGCTAGGGTGTGCAAATCCCACAAGCTAAAATAGTCCATTCCCAAACTACAGCCACCTCAGGAAGGCCAGACAGTCCCTGTGAGTGGCAGAGAAAGTGACGAGGAATAGTCATTGTTATGGCTTAAACATGAAGTGCCCCCCAAACACTCATTACTGTGGGGGCCAACCTCATGATGCATTGATGAGCTCGAGCTGAACAGGCTGCTAAGCAGTGGAGCCCAACTGAAGGAAGTGCGTCACAGGGGGTGTGACCGAGGAGTATAACTCCTATTGGTCTCTTCTCCTTGCTTACTGTTTTCCAGCTGCCAAGAGGCAACTGCTTTCCTTCCTCATGCCTCTCTGCCACGATGGTACTCTACCTTGAAACCAGCTGACCGACCATTGACTGAAACCTCAGGAAACATAAGCTAATGAACTTTTCCTCTTGTAAGCTGTGTGTCACGTGTTTTGTCCCAGCAATGAAAAGCTGACGAGCACAATCACTGACCAGATGTGTCAGAGCTGCCGCCCCTTCACGTTCCACCAGCGCGTCTCCTCAGGACAGAGGTTTCCACAGCTTACATGGGGGGGGTTCTGACCAACACCCCTGAGCTCTTTACCCCCACACAGCACCACACGCAGCCTGCTGGTAGAAAGGACTCCATAAAATATAGATCCCCATCTTGATCTCCCTGTCCGGAAGCCTCGTATGAAACGGCAGAGAGGAGTGACATTGCAGGCTGGTGTCCTCAAAACATGTCCCAGCATGTGGACTGGGAAGCTCCACACAGGCATCTGCAGGACAGAAGAGGACGACCAGGTCCAGTACACCTGACTGACAGTGATCACAGTAGCAACACTTTGACTAGAGAGAAAAAAAAAGGAAAGGGCTAGTGGCAAAGGGCGTTCATGCTGGAAGTCAAAGGACAGTCATAGACAGAGACCTTGGTGTTCCTGCCCACGCAGGGACGAGGACAGAGGGAGCCAGAGCAGGCCTTCATGTCCCATCAGCTGCCAACCCTTCGGAGCTGAGATGTGCAGGCCTCACAAGCACCAGTGGCTGCCGGTGCTTGCAGACCTTCACTAGAATGCTTGGATGACGCCCTGTTATTCATATTAATGCCATAAAATGTTGGGTTCACCTAGCTCCCCTGGCTCTGGCCCAGCCCATTGGTTGCCATGTGAACTGGCCTCGGAAGAGAGAAGATGTCTAGGCTGTGGGTGTGGGTTACTTGTTCCTCAGTGACTTCATGGCCAAACTGGCCTCCTAGGTCCACCTTGCGAGTGTGATAAGCAAACACCATCTCCTGCACGATCCACGATCTGTGGGCACCCCCCACGCAGGCTTGGGGTACAGAAGTTTGCAACTCACAACCTGGGATGAGGTGGACCCAGCAGGAAGTGGCTGAGCCCAGTGTCCGGCCCAGTGTGGCTGGCCACAGAGCAGCTTAGCATTTGACAAAAGATGTTTAAAGACCTTTCTTTTTTAAGTTTTATTTATTTAATGATAGTGGAACTTGAACCCATGGCTTATATCCTGAGTAGGTTTGGTTTGCTGTGTGTAGTATTGGGGATCAAACCCAGGGCCTTCACACTGAGGCTCCTCCCTAGCCCATTTTTACTTTGGGCTTTTTGCGACAGGGCCTTGCCAAGTCGCTAAGTTGCCCAGGCCGTGCTACAGCTTAGGATCCCCTCCTGCCTTAGCCTCTCTGAGTGCTGGGATTGCAGGCCTGCACCACCAGGCCTCAGGCTCACCATCTAAGTAACAGTCACTGAGCAGAGTTTGGGGGATAGATACCAGGCTCTGCTCCGCTAATGCCTCCTGTTTAGCTTTCTACCACAGCCTCAGACCACAATCCTGTCTGACCCTCCTCCAGCCAAAGAGCTACCTTTAAAAATAAACAATGCTGGCTAGAGGACACTTCTGCAGTGTACCCAAGACAAGAGCACCTTCGAGTGAGTGGCTCCTTCCTAAGCCATCGCCTCCTTCTCCTGATGCTCTTCTTCTTTTCTTCCTCTCCTTCCTCTTCTTTCTTCCTCTTCCTCTTCTTTTTCTTCTTCACTCTGAGCTCCAGTCCCTTTTTTTTTTTTTAATCTGAGACAGGGTCTCACCAAGTCATGACATTGTCCAAGCTAGGCTCAAACTTGTGGTTCTCCTGCTTCAGCCTCCCAAAATTCTGGGATGACAGGTCTTTGCCACTGAGGCCCAGCTTGAGCCTATTCTTAAGGTCCAGCTCTGTCTTTGCTGGGACACGGAAGCAAGAGACATGTGCCAGGTCTGGGACTCAACCGAGCCACCTGCTGTCCGGAGAGAACTTGCGAGGTGGCAGGTGGCAGCAATCAGGTCCCCCTACCCAAGAGACAAGTCTTGGGCTCAGAAAGTCGATCTTTGTCTTCATGCTGCCTGGGAGCATCCAGCCCAGATAACCATGCTGGGGACAGGCCCCTTTGTAGGAATGAGGGGTGCTGGCCTGGCCTCCCCTATCACAGCCACCCAAGAGGCTTGTCTGGGGAGCACACAAACCCACTTATCTCCCACAGCTTGCCCAGTCCTTGCAGGTTGATTACGGGAGAGAAGACGCAGCCCTGTATCAGGAACCATCCACTCTCAGGCCAGAGACCTGTGGATAAAGGGAGATGTTCACAGAGGTGGTGGGAACCTTAGGATAAGATGGGAGGGGCCCATACTGGGGACCCACCCACCCTCTAGCGAGAGGAAGAAAGACCCATAATGAGACAACAGTAGGAACTTTTGTTTCTCCAGTGTGCCTTGATCACTCAGAATATTCAACTGTAGGACTTTGACTTAAGCACTGGCACCGCAGCAGTGGCCTCTGGGAACCAGACTGCACAGCAGCGGGTGAGCCCAGCTCCATCTAGATTTACAGCTGCTCTCTGTCACTCACATTACCACCTGAGCTCCACCTCGCTCTATTTATATCATTATTACATTGTAATATACAATGACCTAATTTCCAACACACAGTAATGCACAAGGAACAACAGAAATAAAGTGGACAATCACGGAGATGCACTCTAATCATCCTGAAGCTGTCCTCTCCCTCAGACCCCGTTTGTAGAAAAATTGTCTTTCACAAAACTGGTCCCTGGCACCAAAAAATTTGAGGTCCACTGACTTAAAGGACGTCAAGTTGCTTGTCATACACTGTTGCTAAATGACAATGTGGCAGTTTCCGGTGGCAACAAATAGGCTCCTGTGATGATCTCCAGAAGATTATCCACAGCAGCTACACTATGTAGATCACTTATATTCAAACACTTTACGGAAGGGTTAAGATGAAGCAAACCAGTTTAAGACTGCCGGCATCCTGAAATGCAGATTCCAGGTACTGCTCCAAGAGACTCTGACTCACATGGCCAAAGTGGGACCCGGGAACCTGATTCCAGCAGCTCATTACCACCATCACCCTGTACTTCTGCGCACACGCCGGTGATCCTCAAGTACAGCATCGAAGGATCTCACTTTCATAAAGACTGTGAAGAAGGTATCAGGCTTGGGGATAACAATGTGACCTAAGGTAAGTGCCTCCACCTCTCTGGACCTCCATTTCTGTGTCTATAAAATGAGAGAACTGACCGGGAAAGCCCTCCCCGCGACTGATATCCCAGGAGCCCAGGCTGGGTGTTTCCAATCTCCCCTTGAAGTGGTGCTCCCAGACTGAGCTGCACACTAAAGTCGGTCAGTTGAGCTGATCTGACTTCTTCATTTGGGGTTTCTCTCCAACCCAGCACAACCCCCTGCTCCTCCAGCAGCCCTCAGAACTTTCCCAAGTATCATCTGTTCTCATCCTTGAGATGGGAAGGGCCACTCTTCCCCTCGGTTGGTAGGGTTCTGAGGCACAGAGAGATGGAAAAGTCATCTCTGCCTGACTTTGCTGCCTTACCTGGAGCCTCCTTGTAAAATCGCTGACTCACGGGGAGCCGTCACCTGCCAGAGATGAGCCTTGCAGCTCTGGGTTGAATCCCACCATCTGGTCTCTGATATTTCTACTCTGAGTTTCTGCTGCATGGACACATCACCAGCGCGATTGCACAGGCCCTGCGCCCTTTAGAATGAGAACTCTCTAAACAAAAGGAACTGGGAACTGTCCACCTTTGGGCTTTCCTCAGAGGTCAGGACCCTCATCCCTATTGCCTGATAACATCTAGTGAGCTGTCACTTCCTGCACCCAGGGGCCTGGAATGCATCTGTGAGCGACTTCTCCTGTGAGTGACTACCTGGCTGTGACAGTATGGAGAAGTGGGAAGACCCGGGACATACACTAAGCAGAGTCCTGATTGCGATGCGCTTTGCTGCTCAGGTCTACCTTCTCCTTCCCACTCTTCCTCTGGTTTGTCAAAGAGTAGGAGTAAGATCACAGCCCTGACTCTGCACAGCCCTCCCTGGGCCCCGTTCTCCGCTTTCTCCAGGCAATGCCTCCCTGACGTTGTGATCTACTGGGACTATGAATGATCGATCATTCGCTTCATCTCGTAAAACTCTTCTACCAAGCCACCATATATCTTCGCAGATCCTGTCCACCTCCAGTCTGCCTCGATGTGGGATCAATCACACAGTGACACTCATTCTATGGCAAGAGCCCTCTGCTCATGGCCAAGACTTTGGCCTCCTAGAGGTCAAAGCATAGCAAGAAATGAAGTTGGGTTTTCTCTCTCTGCCTCGTATTACCTTCTGGACTAGAAGCTGGCACTTCAAACACCACCAAAACCTAGAAAGAAGAGACAGAGAGGCAGAGAAACAAAGACAGAGAACCAGTAGACGCTTTATCCTGAGAGTACTCTTGATGCGAGCCTTCCCTCTCAAAGATTATTTTACAAAAATTTCAGAAAATTCACTTAAAATGCCTTCTAGAAATGGCTAAGCTGGGGAGGCTGAGACTAGGCTAGGGATGTTCTGTTTAAGAAGGCAAAATATTTCAGGCATATTTCTACTTCAAGTCATTGCAATGTAAAACAAAGTGATTACGAGATTAAAAGATTATCAGCTACCCAAAAAGATCCATTTCGCAGAAGTAGCTATGTGTAACTGGAGTTGAATATTTATTGTCAGCTGGTAAGTCAAATCTTTGGTGTGTACTGGTTACTTGGTGCTGGGCCTTGGACGGGTAAGTGGAACACTGACCTCAACACCCCTGACCAGCTTTGGCTGAAGGAATATTGGAGCCTTTTTCTGTACTTCTCAATTTTGGGGACTTACCTAATTTTGCAGTAAAACCTGCCTGCCACCCTTCCCCAACACAGTGCTAAGTATATATCTATGTGGTGTGATGTGGGAGGCAGTATGTTTAAGTGACCTCAGACTCACCTTTAGAGAATTTTAGAAACTTTCAGCAGTTCTTTAAAAATAACTGATTGTTCATTATAATGATTACAAATGTGACAGATAATATCTTGGGAATTTTAGAAAATGCTAAAAAAAAATTCCACACATACAAACAGTAAAAAGAAAGAAAGAAAAAAAGAAAGAAAGAAAGAATAAAAAAATCACTGACAATTTCATTCCCAAGAGCGTACTCTAAATTTTTAATCTTTTACATTTTAACTGAGCAAGAACTACATACATGTATGTATTGTGTGTGTGTGCATGTGTGTGTGTGGTACTAAGAGTGAATCCAGGGCCTTCACACAGGGCTTTATCTCCAGCCCATTTTTTATTTTTGATTTTGAGAGACAGGTTTTCATGATATTGATAAGTTGCACAAGTTGGTCTTGAACTTGTAATCCTCCTGCCTCAGCCCCGCAGTGTGCTGGCATGACAGGCGTACACCATGGGGCCTGGTGGTATCTTTTAAGCTAAGTTAGACATCACACATGCAAAACTAAATTACCCATTGATGTCTTCCCACAATCCTAAACTCTTCTCATCCTGTGAGCAACTGCACCGGAGTATAGGGAATGTTTCCTGCTAGAAATTCATGCATAGAATGTTATATGAAATTACAACATGACGGTTTTTTGTATGTTGAGTAGTATTTTATTATATGGATGTAACTGACTTTATTCCTTTTAGTAGACACTTAAGATGGTCACAATTTTTTTTGCCTTTTGGGGTTTTTGTTTGTTTGTTTTAGGGCGTTTTGTACTGGGGATGGAGGCCAGGGCCTTCACACTGAGCAACATCCACCTTTTATTTTTAATCAAGAGACAAGGTCTTGCTAAGCTGTAAGGTTACCAGGCTGGGCTCCGACTTGCAATCCTCCTGCCCCAGCCTCCCGGTGTGACGAGCATCTCAAGGCTGAGATGAATGTGATTCTCACATAGACATTTTTGTTAGTTAAATGTACTGATGATTTTCATTTCAGACTCATCTTTTATGGCAATTTTGGAGGAAACCTTTTCACCAAAGTTACATCAATTCACACCTCGCCTCTTCCCGACACTTTCATGGTTTGTTCTGAATTCTTCTCTGGCCCAAAGGCTGACCAGGACTTTTCTTTTTAAATCAAGGTACATTCTTTTGCCAGCATCATGCTAATTATTGTAATTATGGTGTATGTCTTCTTCTTCTTTTTGAAACAGGGTATTTCTCTGTAGTCCAGGCTGGTCCTGAACTCACTGTGTATCCCAGGAGGGCCTAGAACTCATGGCAATCCTCCTGCCTCAGCCTCACGAGTACTGGGATTATAGGTAGGCACCACCACACCCAGCTATTATGCGATGCTAGGCAACCAAACCAAAACCTTGTATTTTTCTAGGAAAGCACTCTAATTACTGAGCTCTGCCCACAGCCAAGGGGTGTGTCATTTTAAGCATTAAGAAAAGTCTTCCTGACTTCATTATTTCTTACCTTTTTTCATTTTTATATTAGTTATATTATGCTCACGTGCTCTTTCCTCCAGAATTGTTCTGGCGCTTCTCCTTTCTTGTATGTATGACGTGGGGCTTGAGCCCAGGACCTTTGCACTGAACTATGTCTCCTAGCTCTTTTAGTTTTTATTTCAAGCCAGGGTCTTGTTAATTTGCTATGTTGCCAGGGTGGGCTCAAAATTGTAATCCTCCTGCCTCGGCCTCCAAGAACAGTGGAATTACAGATGTGAGTTACCTGGCTTCCTTTTCTTTACTTGCAATACTGTGAGAATTTTCCATGCCATTAAAATTTTCTCAAACACCAAACACAGTCCAACCAGAGTTTATCAAAAGATGGTGGTTGGAGGGACTCGGGATGTAGCTCAGTGGTTAGAGCACGGGCATGGCCTGGGTAAGGCCCTGAGTTTGATTCCCCAGCACCACATAAAAATTAGCCAAGTATGATGGTGCATGCCTATAGTCCCTGCAATTGGGAGGCTGAGGCAGGAGGATTGCTGTGAGTTCAGGACCAGCCAGGACCTCAGAGTAAAATCCCATCTCAAAAAAAAAAAAAAAAAAGTATAAGAAAACACATACCAAACTAGGGAAGGCACCACAGGTATTTTTTTCCCTAACAATCTTATAAATAGCCAAATATGAAATCTTCCACTATGTTCCGTAGGTGGGTATGGTGATGCACTCCTGTGATCCCAGCACTCTGGGAAACTGAACAGGAGGATTACAAATTCAAGCTCAGCCTAGGGCAGCTTAGCAACTTAGTGAGAATCTGTCAAAAAAAAATTCCTGGGTTTGTAGCTCAGTGAAATGGCCCTGGGCTTAATCCCCAGTACCGAAAAATACAATGCGTGAGTCGTGATATAGAAGGACAATGGGATCTGAAGTTAGGAGGAACATACAGTCATAGAAACTCCAAAGTCCTGGAAGTCACCTAGAAAAATTATGCATGGTTCTCATGAGTTTGTTTGAATTTATTTACTTATTTTTCATGTTTGCTAACAAATAATTCTAATTGTTTCTAAGAAAGCACTGATAGCATGTGTGCTTGGCTCATTTATGGCATCTAGAGAATTCCAAAGCGGCCACATGTCAGCGATTGCCCCGGGCTCACGGAGGAGCTCCGCAGCACTTGGGCGGGGACAGGGCCGGCGGGCCTGAGGCTCTGACTCACTGCCTCTCTGAATTCTTCCCATACTTCAGTACAGTGCTGTATTGCTTAAAAAGAGACACCTTCTGAGAAACACACTGTTAGGCAACTTTGCTGTTACGGGAACATCAGAGGGCAGACTTACACAAACCAAGACAGCCAAGACCTCACTAGGCAGCAGAGTTTGCGGGATGCTCCATGTATGTGGTCTATTGTTCACGCAAATGCTGTCAGGCAGCGCAGATCCGCAGGTCTAACTACTAGGAAATCCTCCCTACGATCACCCATTGTCAAATCGATTCCCCGGAGTTTCTCCCCCACCCCGCCCGCTCGCTCCCCTCACTCGCACCCTGGTTCTGCCTCGTGGAACCACCGAGGCCCTCACGGATGTGAGGCATCTCTGTGTTCTCCTTTGCTTTTGCCTCTCACAGGCCGGCTGTCCCCAATGCCTTGAACTACATATTCCTTTTAAGACATAGCGTTACATCTCAGAAGAGCTTGGTCTCTCCTGTAGAAATTCTGCAAAATAGCCTATATTCTTTTGAAGGTGAACACTAGCAGCTATCATAATTTTCCATATGCCGCCTGACCAGCACAGCGCAGTGGGAGACCTTCATTTCCTCTTTTGCATGTTTTAAATGAATGCATCTAAGGTCACATGAGAGGTTGCGGGGATAATGGATTCGGGCTGTAGCTCGTCTTCGGCTTTGCCATCGGCAATGTACCCGAGGCCCTGCCCGCGCAAACTAGAGAGTGAATTTTACAGAGAAAGATGGACTCCCGGATTGAGTTGGTGAAGAAACCATGTGGGAGGAATCTCCAGAGTGAAGTATAAGGGACAGCACGTCCCTTCCGGGTAACTGTGATGAACCTGGTTGAGGCACTGTAGGTGCCCAGGGAAGGAGGGGCCTCAGCATCCGAGAGGATGCACCACCACGTTTAGGGCCAGCTCCAGACAGACAGTGCTGACAGACAGGAGTCCGATGATCAGGTCCGTGCTGCCTTCATCTTGCTTCCTGCTTCTCGGGTGCCTGGGGGGCACCGGGAACTTCGGGTGTCCACACTTCCTGTCTGCACTTTGTGGCCAAGAGCCCTCAGGGCCCGCCTCCTCTGGGTCCTGCAGAGGATATCCCTCCAGGCAGCTCTTCTGGAACCCTTGGAGAACTCTGCTCCTGCTCCATCTTCATCCCCTGGGAGCAGACGCAATCAAATGCCATCGTGCTCCAGGCCAGCTGTGCCCATAATGAAGCTGTGGGGAGCACACGATGGGCACAACAAGAAACTGGGGCCTGGTAGCCTGTCTGGGCAGCTCTCTCTTGCTGCCTCTGGACCAAAACAGGAAAACGATCAGATCAGCCTTCCTTGAGATCCAGACACGGGGCCTATGTACACAGCCACAAATCTCAGTTTTCAGTGACTTTAAATCTTGGCAGAGCCTTAGTGGATGAATTAAGGCCTTAAGGGAGGGGAGGAGGAGGAAGGAGAGAGAACAGAGGCTCACCAGGCATTGGCCAGAGAGGAGCATGTGACCCTGAGGGCTGCACTTTCTGCAGCTACTCAAAGGGTTTGTAGCTAGTTCTTTATGACAGGCCCGGTACCCCTCACCTCTTGAGTGTGTGTGTTGGAGTGGGAGATGTGTTTTCTACAAATCTGTCTCTTGAAATGTGAAAATTATTTTGGAGTAGAGGATCCATATCATCTTACACTGCTGCTCATTCTGGCAAATTTAGTCACGGAAAAAAAATACAAAGCAGCCTGGCTTTTCTCTACCTTTGTCATCAAATAACCAGAAGAGATGTGGTAGAGGAGAGGTGGTTCTCATAGTTGGGCTCAGCCGGCTAGAAAGTAGACATCCCTTTGAAAAGTATACCACCAAGCGCAGGCCATGGTTATAACACTAGATGGGTGGGACAGGGCAGTCTCCTGCAGCCTACGTGTGACCCAGGCTTCTCGTGATCCCTGGAGTCCCCAGAGGCAAAGGATGCGACTGGAGAAAACAGACCTGCCCCTCACTCCCCTTAGAGCTCTGCTGGACGCTGGACAGGGGCAGAGGGGTGGGCCACACACACTCTCCCTTCCCTTTCTTCCCGGCTCCCCTAAGGCCTGTGACAACTGCCCAGCTGTTTATCTGATTGTTTTTCTGAACTTTTCGCTGGTATTTCTTAGGTCGCCAAATGCAGCTTTCTTCCCTCTCTGTGTGTACCCAGGTTCAGGATTTTTTTTAAAAAGTAACATCCTTAAATGAATGAGCAGACCTGTAAGGCCATGCTTGCTATAGGTCCACTGGGAAAAGCTGGGCTCTCACCACGACCCTAGGCTAATGAGAATGGGCCAAGCTCTTGAGAAAACCCAGCGAAGCTGGGCTGGTCTTCACCTTCTACTCAGAACCTTTTCATTCCTGTTGGAATCATCTTTGAAAAGGGCATTCATAAACTATCCAGTGATTTGAGATGTACCTCGCCTAACTATTCTGTTGGCAAATTCTTCATGAAAAATTTCAAGCAAATAGTAAAAAAATGAGAGAGAAGCTCCATCTATCCACCATCCACCTTCGGCAAATGCAGCTTCGGGAGGATCTTGTCTTCCTGGTTCTTCCCCTATTCATTACTCCTCCACCTGCGGAGATTCTTATGAAGACAACAAAGCACATCCTGTCATTTTATCCCGAAAAATATGGTGAGTATCTCTGAAAGATAATGGTTCTTATTTTTAAAAGTCACCTGTATGTTTTTATCAAGGTGCTCTGATCTTCGAGGCAGTGCCCCAAGGCTGCCGCACACTTGCCAAGCCCTTGTTACTCACCTCACGGTCTGCCCACGGGACTTGGGCTCTTGCTTCACAGCTGCCCTAATGCACACTCCCTGCCCTCCAGGTCACAGGCTTCAGAAGCTCTGGTGCCAGACAGGGTCACACGTCCCTCTGAGCTGCGGCGCTTCCTCACTCTGTGACATTGAGGAAGACGTCCAGCCTCTTGTGCCTCAGTTTCCTCTTCTACATGCTGAGCTGGTTAACAGTGCTCATCTCACTGGGCTGTTGTAAGGATTAAATATCATATCAAAATGTTATGATATGAACCCATGGCATCGCGGCCGTGAACTACTGTTTGACAGTAAAGAGAAATGAGCTCTCAGCTGGGTTGGGTGGCACCGGCTTGTAATCCTAGCACTGGATTTTTGGGAGGCTGAGGGAGGAGAATCCAAAGTTTGAACCCAGTCTGGGAAACTTAGCAACTTAACCTATCTAAAATAAAGAATAAACAAAAAAATGGGCTGGGGATAGAGCTCAGAGTAAAGGCCCTGGGCTCAACCCTCAGTACTGAAAAAAAAAAAAAAAAGAAAGGAAGGAAGGAAGGAAGAAAGAAAGAAAGGGAGGAGCTCTCACACCATGAAAATACATGGAGGGAATTCCTTTAATGAATATACAAAGTGCAAGAAGCCAATCTGAAAAAGTCTACATACTCTATGACTCTAATTACAAAGGCTGATCAAAACATACAATGAGTGTTTCGATTTTAAAAATTTATTACAGTAGAAGACACATTAGCATTGATCCCCCTCACTCTTAAACACACGGGTCCTGGTGCTCTTGCTACCTCTAAAGCAGCTCCGGAAGTCCTTTCTTGAGTGTCTTCGCAAGGTGTGACACAAACAGAAGGCTGCAGCCCCATGCCAGCCGAGGCAGAGCCAGGCTCCTGAGAACATGCGTCAGAAACCATGCAGCTTTTTCTCCAGCATTAAAACAACCGTGAAAAGTAAGTGTCACGAGTTGATTGAGGACATAGGGGCAGCCATGACAACCCGACTAAAGATGCTCCTGACAGAGGACTTCCAGAAATGCCTCAGAAAGGGGCGAGAACGTGGGATATGTGTGTTTGAAGCAAGGGAGAGTTTTTTTTCTTCAAAGCAGTGTGTCTTTTACTGTGATTTAAAAAAAAAAAGTCAACATTCACCACGTATTTTGAGCATATCTCCTACAGGACATTCTGGAAAAGGCCAAATGATGGACTAAAATGATCCCTAGCTTCTAGGGTGGAGGGGAGGAAGGATGAACAGGCAGAGGACAGAGGATCATTAGGACAGAGAAGCTACCCTGCATGTTGCTGCCATGTGGACACACGTCACTTATGCTGTCTATACCCACAGAACACACAACACGTAAGGGATCCCAGGGGACTAAGGGCTCTGGGTGATCATAGGGGGGGTCTGTCAGCAGTAACAAATGCCCATCGCTGTGGAGGGAGGTTAATGGGAGACCTGCAGGAATCACTCTGCCTTCTGGTCAAGGTTGCTGTGAACCTAAAACAGCTCTAAAAACAGCCTATTAAAATAATAATAAGCCCTTGGAACAGTACCTGGCACTTTAGAAGTACCACAGATCTCCTCTTATTATTCTTTCCTTAGGACTTGCACCATTTGCACCAACGCTGACAAGTCTCTGAATTAGTTAGCAAACAGCACCAACCCCCCATGGACACAGCGCACACAGTTTTCTCAGTAACTTCACACGTGCTCTCAGGGCCAGTCTCACTACAAGCTAGGAGGGTGCCAGTCCCAGATGGAGTAACACAGAACGGGGAAATGGAGTGATTTAGCGACCATCACCATGGTTTATGATGGGGGAAAAAATTAGAACAAAGCCAAAGATCTGAGGACAAAGACTTGTATCTCACTGTGTTCATGAAAGATAGCAAGAACATTTACCAATATAAAAACTGAGCTGAGTCATGTGAAAATGGTAAGTTACAGAAAAGCACATAGGATATGTGCTTTTATTTTCTTTGTTCCTTTTGGTATAGAATATTGCTAAAAGACTAGAAAACTATGCACCAAAATATTAATGAAGCTAAAATGTCATATTTGCTTTTTTGAGACAGGGTCTCACTCTGCAGACCAGGCTGGTCCTGAACTCACCATGGAGCCCAGGCTGGCCTCAAACTCATGGCAATCCTCCTGTCTCACCCTCCCAAGCATTTTCTATTTTGTGTTCGTGTGTTCTTTTGTTTTATTTTATTTTGCATGTACATGAATTCCAAATTCTGTAACACATTAGATACCTGGGGCTTGGGGAATCAATGAGGATCTATGCCCACCTCTTTTTCAGAGGTTCACCCCTCTCC